>CABFVX010005188.1:0-29567 GCA_902151425.1 Timema shepardi | reverse complement strand
AGAGAGTCATTTTAACACATATATTTATTATAGTAAACAAAAGATAAATTGTCATAAATACAGGTTTCACAAGATTGAACAAATAGCAAAGAGCAAATAAAGAATGTAACATTTACACAGTCTCACTTGGTAGATTTTGTTATTAATAGGTATCCATAAAACATGATGAATACACAGCTGATATCTCCAGCTGATTGGAGGCTAGGAAACAGGTGTCACTAAAGTACTACTGCTGGTCTTATTCCCCAATGGTACTGCCAGCATAATATAGTACATTGATAACTATAAATTTCTATGCTAAATCAAAACCTAATCATAGGCTAATATAAAAATAGATCAATTAGCGCGGACTCCCCAATGAATCTAAGACAATTTCCTTGGGTAGCGCCATTAAGCCAATACTCAGTTAATTCACAGTTTTCAACTACAGTTACATAAAATTCTAACCTTGTTTTTAAAGTAAACAGACATCCTGGTAGTAGCCCCCAATAAAAAAAACTAATGTTCATGACGTTTAGGACGTCATGACCAAATTTGGAACAAGAGAGTAACGAACTCGTGACTCAGACTAAATCTCTACACCAACATTCTTAATGTAAGAACAGTGCCATGTGACACATAAATATTCTTGGCGAACATCTGTCTCAAAACTAACATTCTTAGACAGAGGCTTTAATGTAAGAACAGTGCCATGTGACACACAACTAATCTTAGCAAACATCTGTCTCAAAACTAACATTCTTAATGTAAGAACAGTGCCATGTGACACACAAATAATCTTAGCAAACATCTGTCTCAAAACTAACATTCTTAGCCTGAGGCTTTAATGTAAGAACAGTGCCATGTGACACCTATATAATCTAAGCAAGCATAAAATTATTCAATAATGGTGGCCTCACCTACTATAATAACTACAACTGACGAAGTGGATATTGAGATAGACACACTGACCTACATCGCATCAGACAAGACTGGCGGTGATTCAAGGTAAAAAATTTCCCCTCTTACCCTCCAAGCGTCGGTCTCTGATTTTCCTCCACCTTCATCCGTATTTCTCCTTTCTATATTTCTGTGTTTATCACACTTTCTGCTTTGTTCCGTTCGTATCAGATTGGGGACTATATAAAGGCCCACGTCCGGGTTCACATTATAGCCAATTTACTGCAACCCAGCGTTGAAGGAAGAACTCCTACATTGTCACGAATCAAAGAACACGACGACCCTGAAGTTTGAGGCGTCGGATACACCGCCACCATGGACAGGAGGAAGCACTTCGACGACGACTATAAAGTTTGGGCCATCGGATCCACCGCCGCCATTGATAGGACCACGGACTTCGATCAATTAAATATCATGAAATAATCAACGAGTTGGCAGCTAAACAACTTCAAGTCTTGTTGACTTGCAAATTTAAAGGTTTATTTTATTGATTAAATATTGTGTCCTCCAGAATGCGGGACAAGTCTCATTATTACTAATTTCAAATATTGTACATCAGTCCTATAGACTATGTTGCCCTGTATATTTACCATACAGTCATTGCGTTACGAGCCTTTGGCTTGGAATACGGTAATGTCTAAGTTAGAGACTTGCTAAACTTCCACAAGTTCCATTAGTCTATTTTGACCCAATGTTTCTCATGACGCTGTGAACGTCATGTACACCGATTTAATTTTTGGATGGCTACAACCCGGTTGTCTGTATTTTATTCCATATCTCAGTTGATTTGATGGAACTGATAAAGAGTTATATATAATTATTTATATATAATTATATATATATATATAATTATCTTGTTCTATATTTTGTTATTAACTACTTGATTATTTTCTTCTTCCGAAAATTTCATCCAGTAGCCCGGCTCCTACACAGCCCTAGTAGCTACAGAAAAATAATAATCAAATTCACAAAGTCTAATTATCTGCATCAAACTTCAAAATATAGCCTGTAATATCATTGTAAACCTTAGTTTTGTCATTTTTGTTTTATTGTAATAAATCTATATATTGTTTAAACTAAATCTTTTCAATTTAACTTTCACCATGTTTATTATGACACCATATTAGTCCTGTAGGATATTAAGATGGTGCAAAGTTATCTACTCAAAATGGTCGCCCTATTTGACCAGCTACGCAACACGCTCAACCCCACCGGTCTCTAACATCCACACGTCAACAATCTGAGCTGCAAAGTTAGCTTCATGACTTTGTTCCCAAGGCCCACCACCCCCCAGCGCTAAGATTGGCGGAACCAGGGAAAAGGTTCCACAGAGTTGGAAATAGATGAAGATGCTTTAAGAATCGTCTTTGTGGCTTCTCCAATTATCTACATCCATCCACTGCGATGTGTTACCTTCATGTGATTCCTAAACTCCCGCCCTCTGGGGATAGCATATAGTGTGTCGTTCGGTCAAGTGAAGAGCGCTCTTGGGACATGCTCGGTTTGAACTAGGTGGGTAACGTCGAGCTACGAGGCGTTGAGAGAATGTAGGCAAAATTCCGTTTCACCTTTAAAATAATTAATCAGCTTATATTTGTATTTTTATAAATTCTTTTTGGACGTATTATTCAAAAGTTTAAATAACACTTTTGTTAAGTTGCTTCGTTGGAAGATTTGCTAGGATAAGATAATATTTTTACAAATACTTTAATGTGGAAATAGACTATTGAACGTTCATTTACCTGTTTGATTTTATTTAATAACAATATTTTTCCAAAGACTTTGATATGAAAATAGACTCTTAAACTTTTATTTTCTTGTGTGATTATATCTAATGAAATTATTTCGCCAAATACTTTTATGCGGAAAAGGACTATTAAACTTTCACTTTATTATTTGGTTATATTTAAGGTGAATATTTTGCCAAAGATTCTATAGTTAAAACATTATTCTTAAAATGGTATTTTTTTTGTTTGAGAATAGTTTTCCAAAGACTCTAAATTTTCATTATGATGATTGACCACCTTTGAAGGAAAATAAATTAGCAAATACTCTAATATGGAGATATACTTCAGTACGAACATTACCATAATAAAAGATTTGTTTAGAATGAATCAAATTAAAACTTAATGATTACTAATTATATAATTCTGTTAGTCATATTATTTGAGTTAGGCTATTATGGCAAGTTGTACATAAACTTATTATTTGCCGCTTAGGCTCTTAAATTAATATTCTCTTTTAAAAGTAAATTCCCGAAAGTTATGAAAACTTTAAATAGTTTTCGTTATGTTTGAGACTTGTTAAGGGAAATAGTTTTTATTTTGAAGGTATCTTGCCAATTTAGCTTGGTATATGCAAAATGTTAAGAAGCCGGTCAACACTTGTTTACCCATCAAAACATGGTAATAACAAATAAAAGATTGTGACAAAACCGTTCTATGGATTTGAAATTGGTTTCCACCAATGAAAGCGTATTTATATTAGGTAGATAGAAGACTCTGTAAAACATTTACTAATCATACTAATTAAATTATATAATGAAAACTATCACATTTTCAGCCTCACACTATTTTGCTTATAATGACTTCATTAAGTGATATATTCAAAATTGAATTTTATTATATAAAACAGAATTATTTCTACTTCAATTTAATTAGATTAGAACTTTTATTTATTGTTCTACTAGTTTTTAATATTTTTTATAAATGAATAATTACTTTAACTATATTAAAATATGGGTGACCTGGCGGTCTAGGGGTAAGGTGTCAGACTTCTATACTGGCGGCCGGGGTTCAATCCTCGGTCCCAGCAAAGATTTATCTTATTACCAAACCCTTCCTTCACTTCTGGCAAGATATCTTGTGAATGTGAGGAATGCCAGGCCTCCACCGTGGTTCGGATTCTACGTTAAACTGTAGGTCTTTCATGTCATCCCACAATCACCCTTTCCATTACACATTAGCGTAAGTGCGTATAACCCGAACGGTATAGTAAGACGCGGTGCTAATAATAATAATAATAATAATAATAATAATAATAATAATAATAATAATAAATATATTAATATGAATGTAGGTATTAATGTTGATAAAGAAGAAATCACAAGGTTATATAATATTTTTCTCCTTATTTTAGTTATTTTTTTTTATAATTTATTAGTTTAATACTGAGCTTTAAAACAAAATTTTAAGAATTAAAATTTGAAACACTTTGGTAGCTGTTGTGTAACTCTGTTTGTTGTAAAAGAAGGAACTATGTGCACCTGCTGGCAACTGTCCACAGCCTTTCATTTGCAGCGTTGCCACGATCGAAGAAAAGAGGAATACTTTCTTCCAACATTTTGAATCTTTAAAAAAAATTTTTAAATGTTTTAAAGCAAACATAGGAATCAATGTATCTGCCCGAGTGTGGTTATCGTTCAATATGAGCCACCGGTACATTTTAAATTAAAAATGTTATCATTACTGTAAAATGTTTTTTCGAAGTATTTATTTAAATTATTATCTCTCTTCTATGCACCATGTCTTAGCACACGTTCGGGCTATCCACAAGAACATCACAAACGGGAAATTAAATTACTTTGTATTGAAAGAATGGGAAATAAAAGCCAACTTCGTTTAAGTGAGTCGCGAAAGAAGTGGTGTAAAATTATTTTAGAATATTTGAAGGGAAGGGAAGTTAAAATACTACTTTATAATATTTAAAAAATAAAGTAAATTAAAATATTATTTTTGGACACAATATATTGTCATTACTTTGTTTTGGCAGTGAGGTTATTATAGCTAATTGATAGAAATTATTAGACCTAATTGTAGAATTCCCACACCGGACGTCACGTGGCTTAGAATCTTAGGCTTACTTTGACTATATTTTCGGTTACGAAGAGATCAAAGTTCAAATCCCCGCGCACTATGGATAGTTTTATTTGTAAATATTTATCACCCTTTCTCCAAGGAGATACTGGTACATTTCCTTTGGAACTTTGCCTCCACTCCATTGTGTTATTAAAACAAGACGTATTTAGTTACAAGGGTAGTCTATGTGGATGGTCGAGTAGCTTAAGGCGTTTGACTCGCAACATATTGCGCTGTTCTTAACTGAGCTTGAACTTCTAACTGGGTGAATTGGATACATCTTACTGATAAAAAATTAAACAGCCACTGTATTCAACGCACTTATTTGAAAAAGTTTTCATAATTAGCATGGCCCAGATTTTGATGACCCAAACAGTCTGAAAAATAATTTATAGAATCACCTTAAAAATGCCCAAAAATTAATTTTAAAAAAATACCAAAAAGACCATGAAAAATTAATTAGCACGAGACTAAATCAAACACCCATTTTATAAGCGGAAACTAAAACGTTTGCAACGCAAAACCACAATAATAACACTTGCATTTGCTAAACAATTAAGCTTGATTTACAAACTCTAGCTACCGCTTACATTGATGTCACCATTCCAGTTTAGTAGCAGCGACTCACTAAGAAAATGGCTTTTTCCAACCATGTAAGTAAATAAGGTATATATTCATTTGTAGTTTATATTTATTATCTTCCAATTCCAACAGATGTATGAGGAATAATAAAATGTTTGATTAGTCCGTTTACAAAACTTATTAATATCCAACATAACCGTTTAAAAATTATCAAAATATTAATTAAAGCGTGTAAAAATGACCTATAAATTAGACATCTCTACAATCAGGGAATGACAATAGTTTTTTTAACACCACGTCTTACTACTCATCCTAGTTATACGCTTATCTACTAATTATGCTAATGGGTTAAGGATGAGGAAGGTTGAATTTAAGGGAATTGTTAGTGGAGAGTGGGAAATTCTTTAGGTAAAAACACCCTCTGTACACCCGACCTGGATCAAACCACGATCTCCCTGTCATCAGCAGTCTCAACGTACAAATAAGTATTGTCTGTGATGTAATATATATATAATACCAAAGACGATTCTTTATATAAAGGAGAGTAATAAAGAACATAGGGAGGAAAAGTGATTAGGAAATCAAGGCTCCCAGATGATGGGACAATGTTGGTTCATTAGAATAACTCCAGGTGGGGTATTAAGACCTTCAAAATAAATTTGCAAGGTTTTTTATATTTGTAACTGAGAGGGTTATTTTAATTAATATTGTCTTGTTTTCTAAATAGTTTACTCAAATATATTGTATTTACTTTTTTCTAGATAATCTAATGAAATATTTCACCTTGTAAGCTTTAGGATAAAATTGAGACATTAGACCACTGGAAATAAGTATTATCATTGGATCAAATGGTTTTTTTTAATCAAAAATACAACTTCAAGAATAATTTGGAATAGTTTCTCACATAATAAACCAATTACTACTATTTACGAGTGTGGTATAACCACAATTTAAACCTTTATATCTTATCTGCTTATCTAAGCTAGCATATATTATTAATTATTAAATGTATATTTTCAAAATAACTAGAGCAAGGGACCATTTTTTATATGTATTTTTTGAAAGTGAATAAAGTCAAATCTATTTTTTGAAATAATTTTGTTTCGGTTAGACTTAGGTCGTTCGTGTGGTTTTTTTAGTTACAATATTATAATTTTAAAAAAATTATGATTTACTAAAGGTTTAATATGTATTGAGAATGCCTTGATTGGTTAAGGTTGGATAAAATACGTTTAGTTTTTTTTCGCGTTTTTTCTTTAAACGCTTATTCCTAGCCCTAAGAAAGAAAAATAGATTTATTTTTCCTGAAAATACTATTTATATACTGAGTTTTATTAAAATTTGAAGACATTAACTCCTTATTTAAGTATTTTTCTACTGTTGTAAACTTGTTTACAGATAATCATTGCGACTCGTAGTTTGTGCCAGGGCTAGCAAAGCTTGAAATTCAACAAGAATATTAGTAACAAACCATAGCCCCCAACAAAAATATTCTAGGCAACGTTCCTCCCAGTTTATGTCAGAGACCGAGTATATAATAATTACTCTATTAAGGTAGGGATGAGGAAGGAAGCATTTTAGAGATAATCTACCTGCATTTGCCTTCAAGCTGAGTGGGACAACATATAGGGACAAAACAGCTTCAGTAGACCCAACTGGGATTCGAACCCAAATCTCCCCGTCATTATAAGGCCCGTTTAACATGAGAGTGACGCCTTAAATATTTTGTCTACTAAAGCGGGTGAGACCAATAATTGCGTGCTAACTTTGACATATTTTTGTATCACTTCTGAAGATGATAAATATAGTTATATATAGTCTATGAAATGTTATTATTTTCTCGCTACAAAATTGTGGGCCAAAATAAGATCAAAACTCAAAAATATTTGTATCTTATTGGGTGTTTATGCGTGTTCAAAACTTTGTCAGTTTCCATTAAATTAGTTTCTTACACGTCAAAACCTCTAGGGGAGGTTGGGGCAGGGTAGGGTGTAACATGGGGTACAGTGTAACATTTTGAATTTCGCGCGAATTATGACGAATTCTGGAATGAAACCCCTAGCGGTAGCTATATTACATTCACGGTAGGAATTACTCTCTGAAAGGTCTTTTTTCCTACCAATATCCTACTATATAGTAGATCTATGGTAGGGAAAAAGTCCTTGTAGAAGTCAATTCCTACGGTGAATGGAATATATGTTGACTCTTCCCGCCAGTAGCTATTGTGAAGCTGAATGGTATGAGTGCAGTGCATTTCATTTAAAACTATTTCTTTGTTTTCAGGCACGTAAAGTATTTTCTCTTATATATCTTGTGTTGTTGACAATTCCTTAAGTTAATAATATATTGTAGTTATAATATTATAGTAATGAAAGTGTTTCATTGTCTACACATCAGTGTTATTAACATTCATTAAGTATGTTACAAATACCAAGAATTTTGATCTTACAATTACTAGGCGCTATGGGGCACGGTTTAACAACTGGGCATGGGGCAGAGTGTAACAATGTTATAATCTGCCCCAAGTGTTACACTGTGCCCCATGAAATATTTTAAACCTAAGATTCGAACAGACATATAATGAAAATTCAATTTTACGAATGGAGTTTACAAAAATATTGTGAAATCCCTAGAGTAAAAATATATAACATAAAGGTCGGGTGGAAATATAAAAATGTTTAATTTAATTTTGATGCAATAATAATTTCAACTTAAATTAGATAATTGCATATAGTAATAATAATAATCAAAATAACCAATATGCATAAAACTAATGTTTGATTTGTGTTTTATAGAAAACCGGTGCAGTAATGGTTCGTCATGGGAAACGGAAAACAGATATGGGGTTATTTTCCGAAAATGATATGAGGGCAGCAGTTGATCTCGTATCTAAGGGAATGAGCTTACGTCAAGCAGCAGCAAAGAATGTGAACTACGGGACTTTGTTCAGGTACCATGAAATAGCAAGAGTCACACAATAACCATTTCACACACATTATCAATTAAATGTATATTAACTATTCTAGGCCTCTTATTTAAACACGTTTAAAAAAAATTAGATATGTAAAAAAAGCAAAAGCAAATGAAGGATCTGAGATACGCATGTGTCCAAAGTACAATTCACGTCGTATTTTCACGAATGAACAAGAAGTTGCCTTGGTGTCATATTTAGTTCAGTGTGCAAAAATGTGTTATGGATTGGATACTGTGGAAACTCAGCGTTTGGCATTTGAAATGGCTCAACACAACGGTCTTGAAATCCCTCTGTGCTGGTTGGAGAAGAAAATGGCAGGTACAAACTGGTTGTACAGTTTCAGAGATCGACATCCATGTTTCAGTCTTCGATGACCTGAGCCCTGTAGTTTATCAAGAGACACTTCCTTTAATAAACACAATGTTGGAATTTTTTTTGATAACTTTAAAGATGTCTTATCTCGCACCACTAACTTCAGTGATGGTACCAGGATATATAACTTGGATGAAACAGGCACCTCTACGGTACAAATACCAAAACGGATCCTTGCTCCAAAAGGTGAAACAATTGAATAAGGCTACAAGTGGTGAGAAGGGCACACTCGTCACTACTTGCTGCATTGTCAGCGCGTCTGGTGTTGCACTTCCTCCTGTAATGGTATTTCCAAGGGTTCACTTTAAGGAACACATGATCAAAGGTGCACCCCCAGGAACCCTAGGACTTGCTTCGACATCAGGATGGATGAACAGCAGTCTCTTCCCGGAGGTAATGTAATGAAAAAAAAAATACAGTGTGAGAGAAATATGTATTATCTATATATTTTTATATATAATTTACTTTGTCTAGTATCAAGTGTCTTCTGACATCTTATGCTGTAAAAACAATAGTTAACATCAAGATGTATAAATATTGTGTTTTTTGTTGGGCGCCATCCCTAGTATCTAGGAAAAAAATAATAATTAAAAGAGAAAAAAAATACCTAGGCTAATTCAGTCAGTGGCACTACTTCTCTCAATACTCGAGACCACTGGGTAAACTTAGAACTAAAACATGAACAATTTAGATAAAATGGATTGTTGGAACAAAATGTAATTTAGACTACAATAAAAAAATAAATGTATAAAATAACAATTGTTGGCACTTTTGTGGATTTATTATTGTTTCCCCTTTTACCACATACCAAGCCTACCTATGGAATTCCGGGTGATTATAATTCTAATTTAACAAAGTATAGAACAGTAATGTTAGAAAAAAAAGAATATATAATAAAAAAAATTAATAATTAGACATAAAAATGAAATGTTAATTAATTCTCTGCATTAGTCGGTCTTTCTGAAAGGAAATGAATTCTGATTTTTATAGGAGAAAAAAAAATGATAATAATTTATAGTAGAAGAGTTGGCTTGGCCTCACCCCTGAATTAGTCTATATTGACCCCAACTTTAGAGATTTGTTACACTTTAGTAATTCGAATTCTTAAGCAATTTGAAACGAAAATAAACAATATAGTTCTTGTACACACTCTTAGCTATCCATTTTACCACTTGTACTTTAATTAACTTTAAAGTAATTTTAATTAGGAGCTCCACAGATTTGGCTCTATGTTAAACCAACCCCGTAGAAGAAGACCTCGTCTCCTATCGAAAATCTCCCAAAAATCAAATTTAAAAATGTTCTAGTCATACTTCAAAGTCCAAAGAGAAAACTAATACATAAATAATCAAAAGATAAAATGTTGGCTATGGACTAGGGATAAAAATCAAATAAAATGCAGGTTTAATATAAATATTGAAATACAACCCAATGAAGGTGAACAATGTTTTCACAAAAGAATTAAATGTTTATTTCTATCTGTCAAAATTGAAAAGCGCGCTCGTTTTGAGTTATTTACATCAAGCTTTATTTATTCTTTTACGATCAGATCCGCTAATCACTTGTTTGATAGAACTGCGCATGCGTTAAAAACAATCATGGTCGACGTTGAAAATAAATACAAGAGTCAAACCAACTTCTTAGAAGGATAATTAATATGTTTAATAAAAGGTAAGTGTTCTTCTTTAAATCAAAATTCCTTATTTAGATTATTTAAAACAATGTTTTATGTTGTTCCTTCCGTCCTTTTATTTTATTTAATAGATGTAAATAGTATTATTAGTCAGGCCGGCAACCAGCGTGTGGCCTAACTTCGAATTGCTTAATTTCACGCGAAAATAAATTGGAAATTGCTCACAAAAAGTAGAACACATAGGGAAATACAAGGTAGGGTGGCAAATCACATTATAGTAATGCAACATTTTGTAAAACATTCTCATTCTTCAAAAGAAAATCCATCACATTTAATTTTTGACAACCATGAAAGCCATCTTGCTCTAGCAGCCTTAGAAATTGCCAAGGATAATGGAGTAACTCTACTGACGATTCCACCTCATTGCAGCAATAAAATGCAACCTCTAGATGTGTGTTCCATTCATTTCAGTCTCACTATGACCGTGCCATAGAATCATGGCTGTTGCACTATCCTGGTATTCCACTCAATATTTACCAAATTGCAGAATGTGTTGGGAAAGCTTTCGAAAAATCCATGACACCATCAAACATCATATCTGGTTTTAGAAAGACAGGTATATTTCCCTATGACTCAGATGTGTTTAATGATGATGATTACCTTAGCAGTGCTGTGACAGACCGCCCAGAAGATCAAAATGAAATGCTGGCAATTGATAACTCATTGTCTTGTACGTCAGAAGAAGGTAATATAATCCTAAGTGAAACTGTGGTATTAAATAGGGATACGGAAAATAAACAAATTTATCAGATTCCTACACAGGTCATCAGCCCTGAAATGTTTCGTGGATATCTAAAGGCAAAAAGTAGAAAAACTTGCAACAAAAGGCGAAAGGGAAGAAGTTGAATTCCAAAAGATACACCTGTAAAGGAAAACTTGATACAACGTGCACAGCAAAGAAATGCTAAGAAAAAAACCAAGGTAGAAAAGAAAGTATCAAAAAAATTGTTCAGAAAAGAATTGAACACGACAGACGATGAGACTAATTCGCCAGTCTTAACATCCTCCGAGGATATTAACTGTCTTGAAGAAGATAATAAACCTAATGGAGAAACTCGAGAACCAAAAGTTGGTGATTATGTATTGGTCAAGTTTTCAGGTAAAAAACTAGTGTTTTATGTTGGGAAAATTATAAAACAGAAAGATGAATATGGTGACTTTGAGATCTTAGAAAATCAGTAAAGGATCCCAGGAAGTTCATGTTTCCAGTTGAGCCAGATATAGCATCTGTAGCAGAAACAGATATAACGATGGTGTTACCACAATTTTTAATTGCAGGTCAAACTAAAAGATTAAAATCATATCTTTATTTTGGCGTTAATATGGATAACCTAAATGTCCATTAATTAGAATATACATGTACGAACTACAGTTAAAAATAAATTTATGATTGACTACAACGAATGTATTGTTCTAGAATAAATATCAGTGTATGTACTTAACATTAATTGCATTATTTTTACTTTCAATTATGTGTAACATTTAACCCCTTGGTGCGTTACACTTTGCCCCAGGGATGGGGTACAGTGTGACAGAGTGCAGTTTTACAAATATTTATAAATATAGTGAAATTCAATGTGTTAATGAAAACAATAGGCATCTATATTATTAACCAATGAGTAACAACATGTTTTAATAAAAGATCCAGTTCATTTGTTACATAAACATGGAAGATATGCTAAACTTAAAAAAATTTGTTACACAGTGCCCCACCCTCCCCTATACAAATTTTGACCGAAATGTCAGCTCTGGCCACTTCACACTTTGCATTACTGGCACTAACCATAAGGATGAATAAAATGGCTTAAATATTTCGTTTTTTAAAAAGAGGTTCAAAAGATAAAAGGAGATAAAATTAGCACACGTGTCACTAAACAATTAATTTGATTTCTATTTTATAGGCGAATATCTAAAAATTCATTATTTTTAGGCACAATCGTGTAGCATTTGAGTGTTTTCCCCCATACTGAAAGTATTAATCATCTTGACAGGGGAACTCACATTTCGAATTAAAGTGGCTGAAGAAAATTGAATTCTAATATTGAGTATTTTTCTCATCTACTAACAATAGCTAGGGTGGATGATTGGTTTGTATTTTAAATTTTCTCCCCGTGGGATGTAAAGCTGCTAATGACCAACCATATTTATAATTAATAGGGGATCACATAAAATTCTATCCTTTAAGTTAAAGCTACAGTTGACACATTTATTTAAAAAATTGGTTGTACACAGTATTTAACAAAGCTTTGATTTGTTTTATTTTCAGGGCTACCATTATTTTTTTAACCAGAAAATTATTTATTTTTTCCAGGTTTTCTAAAGGGAATTCTCATTTTATCGGACACTTAACGAGAGTATATAGAAATGAAACTTTATTCTTTATAAAATTGATTAGTGAGGTAATGAAATTGGTGTTTAGAACAGAGTGATTTGATTTTAATGTAGAATATATATGCAGTCACTTACAATCTCTATTTTTCAGGAAGAAAAGTAGTATAGAAAGGAAAGTGTGTGAAGTAGAAAAATGTGAGTTATTCAGTTAACTTTTTTTACTATACAAAAGCTCACTATATAAATATTTCAATTAAATGTTACTAACATTCCAGTATTTTTAAGTTGTTCCTAAATTTCTCTTTTTTCCTGGCTCTCCAGGAGTGTGTTTGTAATAACTTGCTTCGTACTTTTATAAATTTCTTGTATAATTTAGTTTACCCATTATTTGCTCTTATTTTAGCACGACGTCTTACTACTGCCTTTTCAGGTTTGACGCCTATTTCCTGTTGAAACAATTGATAGCTTTCATATTCGCTATATAATCCAAGATTTTATAAATACATATTCCCTGGCCTAAACTTCAAATTTAGAATCCCAATATAGTATTTGTAAATTATTTTCAATGAAGCCAATATATGTTTTAAGATGACATTCTGATGGAGCGATTGTGTAAAGAAAGAAAAATGACACATGAACTGGGATTTGAGCCCTGGTAATTCAGAACTACTCGCCAACTGTTGTACCTATTGGATTATCAGGGATCTCTTTGTCAGTTCCATCACCCACATAAACCTCCAATCGTACTAGTGTAGATAAACACCAACAATAATTATTGTTACAAGGTAACGCTTATCCAATTAATAATCTATATTTCCTTTGTGTAATTTATTTGGATTGCTATTACCAATGTATAGTAATGGTTGCTTTTAATCGTATGTTGGGAGTAATATTTAAGCAATGACAATTTTTTTAATATTTGTGTTATTATTATTATTTATCCCAAAAAATGTTGTTTTAAAATAAATCACCTTGTAACTATTATTTCATGATTTAATGTAATAATCTATAGATACAAATAAAATTGCATTTATTTTAAAATTACTTTTATAATTTAATGTGTATTCTCAGTTCTGGCATGGTACAGTTTCTACTTTCTAGGAAACTTTTGTTTATCCCTTTAATTTTATTAATGTTCCTATTGTATTGTGTACAGCTACTTGTCTGATATATTCCCATTTAAATGCATTAATTGAGTAGGGAATAGTAAAGTAAATTTTAGAAAGATGTAACCACATTTGTGTGAAGATAGAGTGGAAAACCTTATAAAACACTCTTTGTGGGCATTCACCCAACCGATATTTGAAGCCCAACCTCCCCATCACTGGCAAATCCGGCTATACCCCAATTCTATTACGAATGGACATATTATGTGAGATCCTGAAAACTTCCAATTTATGTATGCTATGGCCAGGATGAATTTCAATGAAAGCTCAAGCTAGTTGAAAAATGCAATGCCTTCTATTTGGGACAATCTTAGGTTATTGCCCCTAACAGCCCTCGTCAAGGCTTGGTAAAAGTTTTGGGCTTTGACTCCTTTCTATACGAAGGTGATTGCTACCTGAAATATAGATTGCAGAGGATTAAAGCTTTGTTTGCCAACTCCGGCCCAATCTTTGGAAGGGTGGGGGGTAGAGGTGGGCTTTAAAGTGCCGATATAACTGGCAGCACTGTATATTGGACTGAGCTACCGATACAAAGTAAAACTCAATTGAGGGGCCTAAAAGGAAAGGGGTTCAAGTGACATGTCAGTGAAAAATGAGTTAAGTGCTTAAATCCAAACTAGACACACCAAAGTAGATAATGTCAAAGGGATACAACTAAATTCCTATTCAGTTCTGCTCTCTGGTGACTTGAAATTATACTGTTTGCAGAAAACTTCATCTGCTTACAAGCAAAAGGGTATAAGCTCAGTTGTATCTCTCTGCCATTAATACTCTTATCTATGGAACTAATGTTTTGTATTTGTTTGTGACAGTTTGCTCCTATTCAAAGGTTTATTATAAACACCGAATGACCCTAGGATTAGGAAATAATTTAGAAAACAAAGAGACAGCCATGTCAATGATGTAATAATCTACTCACTGTGAATGTAAGTATATTATATTTTATCTTTATTAATATTAACATGATCAAATTGAACCCACCAAGTACATTTTAGGTTAAACATTATAATATTTTTTTATGTTATATGCCTACCAGCATATCTAATCTATGCTGGAAAAATGTAGGGAAGATGTTATACAATGAACAAAGATCCATTTAGGCATTTTTGCAACTCATGCAGGCCTATTAAATGTGAAAGAAACTTTATTGTTAAACTGCCATGTTTGTCAAGAATAATCTGATCTTGTCAATGACAACATAATACTTGTTTCAGTAGGTTATAGCAGCAGCGATTACGTTTATAATTTAATTAAAATTAGTTATAGAGCATCCAAAATTGTAAATTTGTTATTTTTGTAGGCTGATTTTGAAGAAGAAAATTTTAAATTATATCGTAGGTTAGGTTTTAAGTCCGTTTAAAATTTTAATTTTGAGCCTCAGACTGAAATACTAGAATATTATATTGGAGGCATGAGAAAAATAAATGTATGTAAATAGTTTGCTAGAATCACCAAAACATTTACATGCTAAGAAAATCTCAAAATCTATTTATTTTCAGTCAAGGATCCTGATGACAATGACCGGGACAAAGACTACCAATTACGCCTTGATGAAGAGTCTCAATATTTACAGTGTGAAGCATATGCAAGTGGAAATCAAGTTGAACAGCCGAGGAAGAGACTCCTAAAGGTTTCAGAGTGGAAGAGGACAAATTCAAAGACTCTTCGAAATACAGGGAAGCAATATCAGGGAAAAAGAGGGGAAGTACATGCACAGAGATCACTTAAAGATTATGTTCATGCATGCCGTCATAAATGTAATGACAATTTCTCTGACGAAGACAGAAAAGTAATTTTTGAGAAATACTGGGATCTTGGATCATGGGATCTGCAGAAAGCATTTATGAATTCTTGCATCGAAAAACTGAACCCAAAAAGAAATAATGCAAATGCCCAGTATTCAAAATTTATTAGCAGTTGCATAACTTTTAAAGGTCAACGTGTATGCAAAAAGTTTTTCCTAAGAACGCTTGACATAAGTAACAAATGATTTACTAATGTTCTGAGGAGGAAAACTACCAGTGGTACAATAGAGACTGATAAAAGAGGCCGTCACTCACCGTCAAACAAACTGCCACACTCTCAGATTGATTTGGTCAAAAATCATATCAATTCATTCCCAAAATTTAAGTCTCACTACTCTAGGAAAAATAATCCTAATAAACAGTACCTGGATTCTTCACTTAAAAAACGTGTCAAACTGAAAGAAAATGACCAGTATAACATCATTCTTATAGGATGATATTTAATACTTGCTTTATTTTAAGCTTCCACAAACCTTACAGTGATTCATGTACCACATGTGATACATATAGCAACACAATCAAAAATGAAACTGAGGAAGAGGATGGAAAAGAAAGTGCCACGTTAAAATAACTTCCCTTACGTAAAGCTGACAGCAATAATAGCCAAGAAAAATGCCAAAGAGTTAGTAAGCAAGTCACCAAGTAGTGTTGCAATTTCTTTTTATTTACAAAAAACACTACCAACACCTCTGTTGACATGCAGTAAAGTGTATTATTGGCCTCAGCTGTGGGTGTATAACTTTTCTGTACATGATCTTGTGACTGGAAATGCGAATATGTTTATGTGGTCAGAAACTGACTCAGAGGAGATAATGTCTTGCCTTCTGAGGTTTATCACAGACCTTCCACCTACAGTTAACCATATAGATGCATTTAGTGACAATGCAGGTGGGCAAAACAATAATAAGAATATTGGCCAATTTTGGCCTTATGTCGTCATCAATACTCCTGTAGCATCGGTAGATCACCGATTCTTTGTGTCAGGACACTCCTTCATGGAATGTGATCAGGATTTTGCTGTTATCGAAAAGGTATAGAGGAAATGTTCTAATGTTTTTGTTCCTGATGACTGGTGTTCAGTGGTTTCCAAAGCCAGCAGAAAATTCAAAATACAAAAGATGGAACTCAACGACTTTCGATCAATCCAGGCAATGAAGATTCATATGAAAGATAACATAGTTGGTATCCGCAAAATGCAATGGATGCATTTTGAGAAGTCCACACCATTCTCACTTTTCTACAGAGAGACTTTAATGAAGAAATGCTTTTTGAACGGCTTGATTTAAAAAAAAGGTTCTGTCAGACCACCCATCATTGAGCTAACTTCAATCTATAAAACTCCACTAAAAATTAAACCACCAAGGTTCAAGAACCTAATGGAACTGCTCCCATTCATTCCTCCAATTCTCCCAAAGTTCTACAAGTCACTGCCCCATGATATAGAAGGAAGGAAAATAAAACCTACAGAAGCACAAGACACTCCACGACAAGGAAACATGAATGAAAGAGAAGAAGAAATCGAGGAAAACGATGATAAAATTTTACAATCAGACTATAATGAATATACAAAAAAATCATAAAATAGAGGCGTCCCATTATGATTAAACTTAGGGTCCCCATTATTTAATATTTCGCTAGGAAAGAAGAGTAAAAATAATTTTCAAGAATTATGAGAATACTATTTTTTCAAAAAAAATAATTTAGTTTTAGTACTTTTGTAAAACTTCTTACTTTTTAGTGATTAAAATAGTTTTGTATAAATAAAAATGTGACAAGATGCAGTACTTTATAAATTAACTGGCACAAACCCTTCAGAGCATAGAGACTGATAAAGAGCAAAGGGGAGGCAGAAGGGTATAAGTGTAAGTAAGGGCTTAAAGGATTGTATGATAAACTAACAAGATGATATGAATTGGTTTCAACTACATGAACAAACAGCTAAAGTATGCAGCTTTCCACCTAAGTGCACAAACCAAACAAAATTCTTACTCAGAATTTACAATAACTAACCAACTTTGAAGCCATTTATCTCAGAAGTAAGAAAATTTCACTTGTACCCCTTTTCGTCTAGGCCCCCCAATTGCTCTCTTCTGCTAACGTTAATTGGGGGCTGGCGCAGACGCTACTCTTCACTTCCAACGACCATTGACCGGGCCCTTAAGAGTGCATCTTGAGTTTGGGTTAACCATGGGTTTCTCTCAAATTAGTAGGATTTTATTAATTTATAATCAGTACCTGTTATTGTTGTTAGCCTCTGGGCAAATAATTTATTTGGAACTTAATATTGGCTTAGTATATTCATAATATATATAGCCTCTAAATATATGTGTGCAGATAACTTCAAATTTATTAAGCGAAATTTAAACGCATATTTTATATAGTTACCACGAGGAACTTGAATTAAAGTTTAAAGTAAATCTTAAATATTAGCTTAGGTGTACTTAATATTTTTTCTTGAATATAGAATTTATTTTTATATATTTAAATATCACTTTCTTGGATGATTATTTGTTGTAACAAAAAATAATGCTTAAAATTAAATTGTAACATCACATTTATCTTCTACTTTAGTTTTGGCATCCTTGTCTTTTACTATTTATGATCATTCTAAGGTATTAAAAAACATCACAACTACTGTAAGCTAATGAGGAAGGAAGTTGTCCTTTCTTAATTTCCTCAACCAGGTGGGTGGTGATTCGCTGAGTAACCATAATTTATTCTCATATAATTTTTACTCTGTTCGACTCATACTCTACACAAATACTTTTTTATATTTTACACCTTCAAGTTATTTAGGGATAGGAAGGAGGTTGTATAGTTATGAACCCCCCTATGAAAATGATCTGGATCTGCCCATGGGAAGTACGGTATCTACTAAACCAGGGTCCCTAAGGTGCGGAGGTGCGCGCCGCCCATCTCCACGATTCCTCAGTTATTTTTAAAGTTATTATTCGCACTCTCACGACAATTTTATCTTGCCATAATAGTCTCAAGAAAAATATGTTTTTAGTTTAAGTAATAGCAGGCAAAGTTTTTAAAATGGCATGCGGTTGGTGCGCGAGGCGGTCAGCACCTGACATTGTGAAACCAAACCTTCCCACCCCTTCACCTCTTGTCATCAAATGGCATATAGTCAGGCGCGCGACGGTCAGCGCCTGACATTTTTAAACCAAACCTTCCCTCCCCTTAACCCTCTGTCCCCATCCTGCTATAGCTAGCTAGCATTGCTTACTCTTCTTTTGAAGGCGCACTCCCTTACGCGCCCTAAGATAGAAAGCTTGTGAAATGTGTATAGCGTGAACCAGCAATTGTTGTTGTCAGTCATCCTGCGTGGTCCTGCATCATGAGGGTGTGTGTGTGTGACGTGTGTGTTTATAATAATATTATGTAGGGTTATTTTAGGATAATGTTTATTTGAGTTATATGTTTTAATATTTCTTGTAACTAGGCTTAATATGAATAGTTCAATTCAGGCGTTTAAGACAACGAATACTGCAAGATTAACTCTTGATCAAAAAAGAGAACCGAAATCATTAGGTAGGCCCCATGTCCTGAATTTTGTATGGAACAAAGTGAAAACATACATACCAATATATTTATGCACATTACACAGCTACAGAGTTTCTACAACACATCCACGTCCTTTTGGAGGTGGGGGTGTGGGGAAGTTTTTTATTTTTATCTTTGCATATTGTTTGAGATATTAATTTTTAAGTTTAACTAAATTGATATTTAGTAAAATATATTCCGAAATTTTTGTCTTCTTTTAAATATATTATTTAGAAATAATTTATGAATTAAACAGGCTGCGCCCTCCAGCTTCTAAAGTGACGAGCCACCACTTAGGGTTATTTTAGGATAATGTTTATTTGAGTTATATGTTTTAATATTTCTTGTAACTAGGCTTAATATGAATAGTTCAATTCAGGCGTTTAAGACAACGAATACTGCAAGATTAACTCTTGATCAAAAAAGAGAACCGAAATCATTAGGTAGGCCCCATGTCCTGAATTTTGTATGGAACAAAGTGAAAACATACATACCAATATATTTATGCACATTACACAGCTACAGAGTTTCTACAACACATCCACGTCCTTTTGGAGGTGGGGGTGTGGGGAAGTTTTTTATTTTTATCTTTGCATATTGTTTGAGATATTAATTTTTAAGTTTAACTAAATTGATATTTAGTAAAATATATTCCGAAATTTTTGTCTTCTTTTAAATATATTATTTAGAAATAATTTATGAATTAAACAGGCTGCGCCCTCCAGCTTCTAAAGTGACGAGCCACCACTGTAATAAACACTGATTTTAGTAGGAATCCCAATACTATGATATATTAGAATTTGGTAGGATAAACGACCCTTTTGAATGGAAGTAAAAATTCTCTTCGGGAAGGTATTTTATCGTACATAAACACTAAAATAGAATTGGATTTTGATACGAGATAAAGCCTTCTAAACGTGCTTCCTTCAAAAGGCATTGTATATATTAGCCTACATTAACTTATTAAAAGAAAAACTCACCAGTTCCGAAATTTTTTATGATCTTCAAATCTTTTACTAACACATTTATTTAATTTTATTAATCACACATTGTTATATCTCATAAATTCAATCAAATTAATGAACGATGTCAAAATCCGCGTTTCCTTGTATGGCTGCAAGAGAGAAAGAGACACCCGAAAGTTTACTTCTCTCCTACACAATTGTATGCGGACGACAGCTCAAAAATTTCAATCACATATATGGATCCAGTTATATTATAGAGATCAATGAAATAACCAACTAATTTTACTTAATAGAAATTATTTTTTTGGGAACACAGTTTTTATTTCTGCATTATCTGTGTTAATTTAATTATATTTTTTTAATAAGCAAGAATATCACCCACATTCAATTCACAAAATTATACCGTACTTGTTATTTAATCCATGCCGTACTCCTTAAATAAGACAATTCTTAACCGGGTTGAACTATACCACACCCACATAAACGTTTATTTTGGGGAGTTTGGAGTGAAACGCAAGATTGTAACTAACTAAATATGTCACTAGATTAAAAAATTGAAAAGTTTATAGTTACATGAATTTCAACTTGGATTTTAAAGAGTGCGCTAAAATATAAAGATGAATATTACAATAAAGGTGTTTTATGGAATAATAATATAAGATTTTAGAATTATTTTGCACTATTTTAAGGTAACAGATGGTTTATACAATATTAGTATAAGGTTTTTAGGTTTCTCAACACGTTAGTTTAAGCCAAGATTTTTTTTTTTTAGGAAAATCCTCGTTTACACGTTTTGTTTAAGGCGCTACAGCTTCTAAAGAAGAATTTGTGTCAATAGCAAAGAGTGGGGCCCTGATAGGACATTCAATTTTATAACCAACCATATAAGTTTACATAGGCCTAGATCCTACAGATCTGAGCAATTTGACCAAAGCTTGAGGAAGTACGGTATTTTTTTTAGGAAAATATTCGTTTACACGTTTTGTTTAAGGCGCTATAGCTTCTAAAACAGAATTTGTTTCAAAAGCACAGAGTGGGGCCCTGATAGGAAATTCAATTATATATCCAACCACATAAGAGTGCATAGGCTTATTGCCTACACATCTGAGCAATTTGACCAAAGCTTGAGGAAGTACGGGGATTTTTTTTAGGAAAATACTCGTTTACACGTTTTGTTTAAGGCGCTATAGCTTCTAAAACAGAATTAGTTTCAAGAGCACAGAGCGGGGCCCTGATAGGAAATTCAATTATATATACAACCATATAAGTGAGCATAGGCCTAGACCCTACATATCTGAGCAATTTGACCAAATCTTGAGGAAGTACGGGATTTTTATCAGGAAAATCCTTGTTTACACTTTTTTAAGGCGCTCCAGCTTCTAAAATAGAATTTGTGTCAAAAGAACATAGCAGGGCCCTGATAGGAAATTCAATTCGCTATACAACCATAAAAGTGTGCATAGGCCTAGACCCTACAGATCTGAGCAATTTGATTAAAGCTTGAGGAAGTACGGACTTTTTTTAGGAAAATCCTCCTTTACAATCTTTTTTAAGGCGCTACAGCTTCCAAAACAGAATTTGTGTCACGTGCGCAGAGCGGGGCCCTGATGGTCCCAAATATTTTTATTCAACAATATATTTATTCGCAGCCCTAGACCATGAATAACTCCAAATTTGACCTACGAAAAATGAATATACATTAAAAAAAATTTAAATGCTGTTTTAATTGCTCTTACGTCAAAATCACATTTTGTGGCGTTTTTTTAGTGAATTTGAAAGGTTTTATTTAAGATCACCTCATGCTTGTTTATTTTTTAACTTCTTGCAATTTCTACCTCATTTGTTGTACCCCTGGTTTTACCTTCCTTTTCCATACATTATCCTTTTTCTACAGAAATAAACATCTAACTATAAATTCTCAACCCTGACAAATTCTCCAAACAATATTTTTCTTCTTATTCAAGTTTCATATACCATTTCATCCCGCGAGCCTCTACTTTCCCCACCTTTGCCCAAAACAAGACACATAAACTATAAATAGATTCTAATGACTTTGGTATTATGACTCATATTTCTGGGCCAGACTAAGGTCAGAACCTATTCCCCCCTCCGAAAGCCAGTCCACGCCAATATTTCATAAAAAAAAAATCTGCTGTTGAGCTTGCGGGAATCACATTTCGTGGACAGTCTGGCTGACATATGAATCCAACCCACATTCGTAACTAAGGCAATTGAAAAACTGTCTTAAACTATTGCCAGCCAAAATGACCAGTTGAATTATACCCATCACAATTACCATTTAACACTTTTAAAACTAATCATATCAAATTACTTTATAATTGTTTAGAAAGATTTTCATGACTGTTTTAGCACATTTTATTATATCTATTTAAATAATACACCCAAAACTGTTTTGTGTTCGACACCCTACTATACAAATCTTGCTAGTGTTAGGTAAACTTTATAACAAACTTACTTAAATATCAGTGTAAACTAATTTATAATTTTTAAAACTATTTCTTTTATTAGTTCTTGGTTGCTTTTTCCAAGTTCACATAGACAGGCACGCGATCTAATTGTCAATCTGATAATAGTTTTATTGGCTTGTCAGATAAGGCATAATACCCTGGGCCTGGCTGTATAGGTCAACTTAAGGTTTTTCCATAAATTGTTTCACACTCTCCTTCCATGCCAATGTGGGTGCACTTCCCCTAAATCATACTTACCTCATTCCTAAACTAATAGTTTAATCAGAACATAGGCGTATAATCCGAAAGGGTAGTAAGACCCGGTGCTAAAATAAACTTTTCAGAAAAATAAAATACAAACATTGTTCTTTGTCATGTTAAACACTTTTCAGATAACCATTTTAAACCAAATCATTATTTTCAAAATGCCTTCATTATTAGATTTAACCATGAGTGCAGCTAGGAGTTCTGTCATCCAGGGAAAACTAGGATCCCACCAGCCCTCGGAACCTATTATGGTTTTTAAGGCCATTTTGACTTAAAACTCGTCTTTTATATCCACCTTAATAACCAATACTTTATAATAATAATAATAATTATTATTATTTTTTACCCGCCTCGGTGTCCACATGGTCTAACGCGCTAATCTCGTGTTTGATTAGACTGCCGCGGACGGGGATATCAGGGTTTGAACCAGGTCGGGTGTACTGAGGATGGTTTTCCCTAAATGGTCTACTACTCTTTTTTCTACGCAAATTCTGGTGCACTGACTCCAAGCTACACATACCTCATCCATAGCCCATTAGCCTAACTAGTATATAAGAGTATAACCAAAATGGATAGTAATACGTGGTGGGAACAATATTACTGTTTGGTTAAGGTTTTGAGAAATAAAACACACAACTAACATAATACTTATATTGCAATAAATTAAAGAAATAAAAAAGGAAAAATAGTCAATAATAACCGATGCCTCAAAATTTAAAATATGTACAGTACAATTTGTGAAAATATCAAATTAAACATGATAATTCAATAAAAATAATCCCAAGTGTTAAACTTATCTTTAAAATAATTTTAGAAATATTATTGTTTCAAAGATTTTGTATTGCATCGTCATGACAATGTTAAATAAAGGTGATGGTCAAGTTTGTGAACCTCCATAGTGCTCATCAAGTAACATTTTCAGCAATAATAAAGGGGGTTTGATTTTAAATATAATATAATAAAAGACAAAGTCTTCAGACTTATTGTTGTTATTATTATTATTATTTCTGAAAAGATTAATTGTCCACAGAAGACTTTTCTTTACCACCACGTGTATTGATCGCCTCATTGTAAGGTGACCAGTAACACTTATTGATTTTAGTGAAAAGTTTATATACATCTAGCTAAGACTGAAAGAGAGCATAAGTAGATAATTAATCAATACAAAAGGAGGTTAAGATAGTTATTCAAAACACGTGGTTTCCCACATGTTAATTTTTAAATCATAAACCAGTTACAAAAGGACTGTATTATTTACTAAGCGAGTAAAAGATAATAAAACATAATAAAAGATTAAGAGAATAAAAAAGGTAATAAAACATAATAAAAGATTAATTTAAAATATAAAATAAAAGAGAACATTTACATTTACTACATTACCGATTTGTTTAAGGTATAAATAAAGGATATCTCCTGTAGAACAGAGAAAACAAAAAATAAAATTAATTAATACAAATACAATAGTCTTCAACCATTATACTTAATTCCCTGTTCTATTAAATTTTAAACAACGTGGTTTATAGGATGCCGATTGATACAAAAACCATAATATAAAAAAAAAACAGGCCTCGTGGTTGATAATTTCTATCGTTACATTAGAACACCACAAAAATGCATAATAAATCCGAAACATAAAAGGTAATTAATTAGACAAAAGAATTACACGGAAACTTTGACCCATAACCTTAAAAACAAAAAAGAAATAAAAAGGAAAAAGACTACATGTTAATTTAGAAAAGATTCTTGAATAGAATTAAAAATAAGAAAGAGAAATAAAAAATTATGTCCCACGTTGATCGGATCCAAATCGAGAATGGCCGAGGTAAAGACGTTATTTTTCCTTAACAGGAAATTGTGATTCACGGATAGGCCTATCAGAGACTTTCAAGATAAAAAAGGACCAATAATATAATACTTGAAGACTTAAACTTTTTAAAATAAAAGATATAAAAAACATTAAGGTAAAATTACATATCTTAAAAAAGGTACAAAGAGATTTAATTACTTAACACATATTGAATTAATAGTTTATAAAAGATTATTAAAACTTTCGTTCCCCTAAAGCCCCATTTAGATGGCCATATTTCGGAACTACTCCTAATTTAAAGTTTGTCCCCTAGGCTTCGCCACTCACCACTAACAGGAACGTCAAGGTCGATAGAACTTAGGTCCGTTCATAATTAACAGGTCGATAGAACTTAGGTCCATTCATAATTTACAGTACATACGTCTTACTACCAGTTCGGGTTCTACGGCTATGTACAAATTACGCTGATGGGCTTTGTGATGTGATATATGTAATTAGGAAGTGAACCCACATTTGCGTGGAAAGAATGGGGAACCATGTAGTAAAAAGCACCCTCGGTCCACCCGGCCGGGATTGCGCCCAATCTCCCTGTTCTCGGCTCTTTAGTCTGTAGTGCCTTAAAAACATATAAAGAAGGATTTTCCTGAAAAAAATAATCCCGTACATCCTTAATGTTTGGTCAAATTGATAAGATCTGTAGGGTCTAGGCCTATGCACACTTAAATGGTCTAATAGAGAATTGAATTTACTATCAGGGCCCCGCTCTGTGCTCTTGACACAAATTCTTGTTTAGAATCTGTAGCGCCTTAAATAACATGTAAACGAGGATTTTCCTTAAAAAAAAAAAATCCCGTACTTCCTCAAGCTTTGGTCAAATTGCTCAGATTTATAGGGTCTAAGCCTATGCACACTTATATAGTTGGATAGAGAATTTAATTTACTATCAGGGCCCCGCTCTGTGCTCTTGACACAAATTTTATTTTAGAAGTATAGCACCTTAAACAAAACGTGTAAAGGAGGATTTTCCTGAAGAAAAAAAAAATCCCTTACGTCCCCAAGCTTTGGTCAAATTGCTTAGATTTCTAGAGTCTAGGCCTATGCACACTTATATAGTTGGATAGAGAATTTAATTTACTATCAGGGCCGCTTTCTGTGCTCTTGACACCAATTATGTTTTAGAAGCTATAGCGCCTTAAACGAAACGTGTAAACGAGTATTTTCCTGAAAAATACCTGTACTTCCTCAAGCTTTGGTCAAATTGCTCATATCTGTGGGGTCTAGCCCTATGCACACTTTTTTTGGTTTGATGGAGAAATTAAATTATACTTTTACAACCGCGTTTTAATTTTTAAACACAAATACCGCCGTATATAATTATTTTCTGAACTAATTTTCTATTGGTTATATTTGTTTTACTTGTGGTGGTTATAGACGTGTAGGTTATTTTGGATGTGGAATAGTTCAGCCCAATTAGGAATTGGCATTTGGTACGTTGTGGAATAAACTCACTCGGATAAGACAAGTTATGGAATAAACACCCTGATAAGGCAAGTCAAGCAC
This sequence comes from Timema shepardi, assembly GCA_902151425.1. Taxonomy (NCBI): domain Eukaryota; kingdom Metazoa; phylum Arthropoda; class Insecta; order Phasmatodea; family Timematidae; genus Timema; species Timema shepardi. The sequence goes on along the minus strand of CABFVX010005188.1, from coordinate 3,232 downwards.
TTTATTTATTATCTTACGCCTGACAGGTAGAAATTAAAAGTTGAGTAAACCAGGACATTAAGCCTATGAACTAAAATATTTTAAAAGGTTTATTGGATATAATGTGTTACACTCTAATATATTATTCATCTACCTGTGCTTCGTTAGCAGCATGTTCACATAATCCATTCAAACCTTCAGTGTCTTCAACAACTGAATTCATTAAACCTGCTTAAAATATTACAGATGGCATTTTCTGCCAAGGAGCACCAAAACGATTCCCTAGCAGTTTGTCAACATATCTCAGTTTAACACTTTTTATAGCATTTCCACCAGGTAAAAGTTCAGGTTGAATATCATCAACAGAGTGGTTATATTTAATCACTGACTTGCCTTTACCGATGTCACTTCTATAAAATGTCCTCCCTCCTCCATATATAATGTTTGATCTGCTTTTGTTTAAGCCCACAATAATTCTCTTGGACGGGTTGAACCTAAAATGCCATTTTGATGGCGAATTTAGGATCACTGGCACAGTGGTTTTCCAGTCTTATACCGGGCATTCAGGCGAACCAAGTTTTATAACAGATGCATGGTCTGACAAAATCTCCTCACATTAATTTGGTCGTATAATAGTGTCCTTTTTATGGGTTTATTTTTCAATGCGAGCAAAAACTATATCCAGTGGCATAAATTAATGCCCAGTTACAGGAATAATCAACTACACACTTTTGACATGATCTGGAGCATTTGAAAGAATCCACTTTGAAACCAATCCGACAAATATTGTGTTCTTATTTTGGCCTCCACATCCGTCTGTGAATAACCCTATCTTTTTTTTTATAGCTGTATCCAATATCCTGTGGAGCCAGCACAGGGTTACCCGTAGGTAGCATCACGCCATACCTGGATCACCAACACCACTATAGTCTACCGCTTGTTTACTAGAAGTGCGCCGCCTGCTCTACTATTGGGGCTACAATAACGCTGCGCTGTCACAGCTGATTTATACGTTTGAGTTGGGTTTCTCGCGGACTGTTTTGTAGCCGGACTGGCTAATTCCCGTCTACTTATGATCTTGCCGGTCCCTTTCTTGGTCCAATTTTTTTTTATCTCCTCTCCTCTTTTTGTAAAGGAAATCGATGGAGTACATGCTAAGAAGTCATTTTAATGATTATTTCAGCCATAATTTATAATTTATTCTAATGACGGAAGTGATGATTGGTTGTTCAATGAAAAAAAATCAATTTCATTAATTAAAATAAGATAAGAGAAAACAGCGAATTTAAATAGAAATATATGCAAGCAGTACCAATAATTATTCATTTTTATTCAGACAATCATTATTGGTACATTTACACAATGAAATACAATATGATCCTGACTTTTTGCAACTGCAATCCATCGTTTGACAATTTGACGTACATTTACAAGGTTGAATTAATATTTCTGGCAAAGACGGCTTAGTCATTTGTTGTGGACCTAAGTCACATTAAGCTAATAACTCTGCTTTTTTAAGGTTTGGAATATAAATATATTAAAGTAAAAATATATTGTAGTTCTGTACTATATTTAAGAATATCTGTCTATAGCCAAGAATACCTGGAATTTCACAACCTATTGCGGTGCATTTATTTCTATTCATCAGGATGTCTGCTAAGAGAGAATTTCGCAGACATACAGTCAGGGTTTGTATTCTTTTAAAAATACGGCCGGATTTATTTATCTCTGGAACCATTTAACCAATTGCGGTGCGGTTTTTACTTTTGTACTAGACCGATATCCAGGCAAATTTGAGCATTATTTGTGTATAATCAGGTGTTTCGGTGTGAGTCCCGGTGAAGGGTCAGCCGAATGTTTGTATACATTTATGGAAAAAACACAATTACTGTGGGGTAGATTTTATTATTCTTTAGTGTATTTATCCAGGCATTTTTTAGTATAGTAATTATAATTGCGTGTATTGGTGTAAGTCCCGCTGAAGTGCCAGCCGAATATTTGTCTATATCAATGAAACCACACAATTACTGTGGTGTAGTTTTGATTATTATGTAGAGTATTTATCCAGGAATTTTTTAGGATAATAATTATAATCGCGCGGTTTGGTGTGAGCCCCGGTGAAGTGCTAGCCGGATATTTATATATATCTATGGAACGACTTAATCGGTTTAAATGTAGGTTTTTTTGTAGAATATTTATCAAAGCAAGTTTTAGCTTGATTTAACCATGTTTTGTGTTTAAGTCTTCGTTTGAAGGACCAGCCGGATATTTGTCAACAACTGATTCCGTAGTTAATTCTAGTCTGTAGGATATCAACCGGGGAAATTGTAGTATGATAGACTTAGGTTTTGGGGTTCGAGTCCCTTTTAAAGTTTCGGATGGATGTTTTGTATATTTAATCTAGGATATTTATAAACACATAAGCGATTGCAGTGTAATTTTTTTTCCAACTAGGCTTAACGTAGTTTCTATATCCAGGCAGGTTTTAACATTAGTATAATCAGGTGTTTTATTGTGAGTCCCTGTAAATACTGACAGGCCTAGCTATAATGGATGTTGTGGATCATCCGGAAGGTGAAATTCCGTTCTTCCGTGAAGGGGATAATAAAATCAAGAGTGAACTATAGGAGAATATTTATAAGTAACATAATATTACCTATTTCAACCATATTTACTACTAATTACTAGGGTATAGTGATTAAATAGATACAAATTAAAGGTTATGTAACCACATTTGCTTGGAGGGAAGTTGGGAAACAATTTAGGAAAACGTGTCTCAATATTCCCGGCCAGGACCCTGTTTCATCCATCTCTGAAAATGGCCCATATAAGATTATTTTTTTTGTCCGCATGAATACCGAAGTAGTAAAATATATACATTATTTACCGTAGAATATTTATTTTACTTTGTAATTTTGTTTGATATAAGATATTAAATATTTTATTTTGTGAGTGTTTCGAGCAGATATCACACTGGTCTATAATCTATTAAACTCAGGGTTTTCTTTTTTAAGTTCAATCATTAATGTTTTTACCACATTGAGATTATCAATGACTCTCATACCCACCCCGTTGGCGTAGTTAGGTATTGCGCTAGTTTACTGTTTATCTCGACTTACAAGGATGGGGAGATCGAGTTTCTAATATCGCTTGGGTGAACTCGGGTAGTTTTTCCTAAGTGGTTTTACACTCTAGTAGGATGCTTTTGCCACCACGAGGGCACACAAAGGACCAATTAAGCCGAACAATGGGG
>CABFVX010005187.1:29545-44883 GCA_902151425.1 Timema shepardi | reverse complement strand
GGGGGGGGGGGGAAAGCTTCAACTTAACATTAAATATAATACTGGCCTTGACGATTGCAAAGCTTTGACAATAGAAATATTGACAGTCAAAATATTCCATTTATGTTCATTTATTATCATTTTAATTTGTTATGTAAATTACAAATTAATATTAATATGAAATAATCTGAAGTTATTTTTACTTTTTTTTTTACATCCATTACTGTTTCCAGACAGTTTTTATTCAAGCTATATATTTTCCACTACCGGCTTGCTAGGCCTGTCGTAGCGCCATATGCCTTATAATCTAACCTAAGACTAGGACAAACACAACACCCAGTCCCCGACCGTTAATTCTCACTGTAAAAGAGTAAAAACACATTTCACCAATGATACATTTCTAGGCTTTGTCGGAAATCAAACCTGGGACCCGTAGCTCAGTAGAGACACGTTTTCGACCGATTTAAGGGATTTTACTGCTTACTTTTGGATAAATAACCACAATATTCTCTTTTTTTTAAAAACATAAAACAATTGATCAAAAATATTCAAACTTAGACTCGTCTTTGAGATTGTATCATATATTTGATCAAAGTTTGCTTCAAATTGACACCCCTAGTCTAGAGTAATAATATTTGTCGTTTTTGAAAGCCAGCTGTTATTTAAATTGAAGACAAATGTTAACTCCACCTCCACTAACTTAGAAATATAATTGACTTTTAGTTCTTAAATTATATAATCATGTCTTGTGCAAATTTACAAAGCTTCACAAACTTCGACTTTGATTAGATTACTTGTTGTCTTCAGCTCAAAAATATATTTTTGGTATGAATCTAAGTGAAACTATCTTTGTTTATTGAATCACCTTTTGAAATAAATACTTTATTCATTAGGTTAAGACAAACTTTTACACCTTCCTGACGTGTTTTGTGCACAGATTCTACTCATCTTCATGCAGAAGATGGAACTCTTGCTCAAACTGACCCCAGCGGCCGAGATAAAGACGGACGTCCTGCCGATGCTGTACCGAGCGCTCGAGTCGGACGCTCAGCAGATCCAAGAGCTGTGTCTCTCTGTCCTGCCAACATTTGCGGGGCTCATAGACTACCCCGCCATGAAGAACGCTTTATTGCCGCGCATCAAGAAACTGTGTGTGAACACTTCTTACATCTCGGTATGGATCACTGCGCTCGCTCTTGCGAACACACGGCAGTTGTGTGTATTCTTTGTAAGAACCTACTAATTTTAAGTTCTTGGACCAATGCTCTACAACTGAACTATCCAGGGATCGTTTCTTGCTCAGGTTCATTCTTCAATTTATAGTCTAAGGCAAAGTCTGTGGTGGATGTGTGGATATCATCGGCTACTAAGAGTTATCGTTGATATCACAGCCACTGGCGACTCGAAGTCGGTTTTCTGTTTCACTCGTATGAAATTTAACTGTGCAGGGTTGGCGACATACACATTCGATAGTGAAATATTTGTGTGCTGGGATCCTACTTCACAATACATTTTTGTCACCGCGTCCTACTACCCGTTGGGATATAGAGTTAGGGGAGCGTAAAAAAACATTTAAGGAAAACCACCTTCAGTAAATCTAAACAGGATTCTAATCCTGATCATCTGTCAGTCCACTCTTATCGTGAAAGGTCCAGGTGCGGTGCCTGGCGGGTACTAATGACGTGTGTGACCCGCAGGTGCGAGTGAACTGTCTGGTGTGTGTTGGGAAACTATTGGAGCACTTGGACAAGTGGCTGGTTCTGGACGAGGTACTGCCCTTCCTGCCGCAGATCCCCAGCAGGGAGCCGGCCGTCCTGATGGGCATTCTGGGTACGTTGGGTCTGTGCCCGCACTTGTTCACAAACATGCACCATGCTCCACAATAATCTATGTTAACAGTCTGTATTTGAAAATTAACTAGGGATGGGACCATCGAATCCTAAAGACTATTCAAAATTTGAAGATTCTAGAAAATTTCAGATTCAACTAAAATTCTTAAAAAAAAAAATATGTTCAAATTTTTGAAGCGAAATTTGTTCTAGAATTTTAATGCTGCATATTGGTGGTTCAGCACCGATTATAATTATAGGATGAACTTAACAACCAGGCTCCAGGCCAGTAATTTAACACTTGACTTTTTTTTTTACTACTATTTCAGGCTATAAGCATATGACCTAATTGTGCTCATGACTGTGTTAAGGATGATGATTGTTGAATTTAAGGGAAGTGTACCTGCATTTGAATAAAGGGAGAGTGGGAAAAATTTATGAAAATAAACTTTCAGTACACTCATCCTGGATTAAAATCCTAATATCCCCGTCAATAGTCCAGTATTGTGAGAATGACACCTTATACCATGCAACCACCAAAGTGGGCAATATAGTTATTTAAATACATTGTATTTAATATAAGGTACCAGTTTATAAAGAGCATTCAACTTTTTGAGGAAAACTTACTTTTTATTTTTTAATGATATAACTCTAAGGAAAACCTCTTTTCGCTTTATGAGGTAATTGTATTATATTTGGAAGAAGGTATAGGAAAGGTGGATAGAAACATATAAAAAAAACATATAAAAGGGGGACGAACACAGTATGGCCCTTACAATGAAAAGAAGAACACAGTTCACACTTTACACTGCTGCCAATGGACAAAGAGGTAATGGATGTCTCTTAAAGAAAATTTATCGTCACCGTCCAATCCCCCGACCTAGGTTTCATTCTATCGGAACTCATCAGGGAGGAGCGTGAAACGCGCAACGCAACTTCCTAAAAGAAAAAACCAAAAAAAATAGGAGAAAAAGGAAAATGGTAAAGAATGATAGGACACATATATAGGAACAATTAAAAGGTATAACATAAAGGATCAAACACAGGAAAAGGACATTGGATGCAAATAAATAATGATATAACTCTTTAAGGAAAACCTCTTTTCGCTTTATGAGGTAATTGTATTATAATTATATTTAATTATAATTATATTATAATTTTTATTTTTTAAGGTGCGTTTCAGGAAATACGTGTGAAGAAAGAATACAACAATATATTGTGGCTGTTACAATGAAGAGATGAACTCGGTTTATTTTCTACACTGCTGCCACTGAACAAAGATGTAGTTGTTGGCTCATGACTTAAGTTTTGTTTATCCAAACTCCTTCAGGGAGAGAGTTTGAAATACACAATAAGACATTCCAAAAAAAAGAGAGAGAAAAAAGGGGATGAAGGAATTGGGTTTTAAGGAAGATATAAGAGGAATATTATAAGGCGTACATGTACCTAACTAAGGATCCTTTCATTTCTCATGTGTTTTCCTTTTCTCTCTCATGTGTTTTCCTTTTCTCTGTTTTGTTTGATGGTTTTCTCTTCTTTTGGAAGTTGCGTTACGTGAATCCCAATCTTTTCCCCGAAAGTTCCGACGGTAGAACTCCCCTTTGAGCTTAGTCTCGACTGATGCAGGGATCTACAAACTGTCGCTGACCGATAAGAAGCTGGGTATCACCAAGGAGGTGATGGCCACCAAGATACTGCCCTTTCTAATGCCGCTCAGCATCGAGAATGGTCTCACCCTGAACCAGTTCAACGCCCTCATCTCGCTCATCAAGGAGATGGTGTCGAGGGTTGAAGGGGAGCATCGGACCAAGTTGGAACAGCTCAACTCCATACAGGCGGAGAGCAAGTATGTTTACTGGTCGGACTTTACCTCTTGGGGAGCATCGGACCAAGTTGGAACAGCTCAACTCCATACAGGCGGAGAGCAAGTAGGTTTACTGGGCCGGACTTACTTTTCTCAACGAAAAGAAAAATTCATTTGACACTCACGAAGCTTAGCCAATAAAAATCTTGACAGCTAAAATACTTCACCCAAGTGTTGTTGTTTTTGCGTTGTTTTAACACTGCATTCGTCTTACCACTTGCTATGCATACATACTAATTATGCTAATGTGTCAGATATGAGTAAGGTTGAATTTAGATTAAGTGTAACTGCATTTTTTTGGAGGGAGAATGAGAAACAATATATGAAAATCCATCCTCAGTCCAGCCAGGATCTAAACACTGTCTCCTCGTCATCGGAGGTCCAGTCTCAATGTGAGAAAGACACCTTAGACCATGAGGCCACTGGCACAAGTTCAGAGGTAATTGATTATAGGATATTCAGGTTGGCTTTGATTATAAAAAAGTATATTTTTCATACTACTATTCTACCTAATAAAGTGTTGATTGTCAGGTCGGTACAACTGGGGCCTAGCCTCCTGCTCGTAGGGGCTCCCGTACCTCAGACTGAGCTCGAGCAGATGTTCTCGGGACTGGGTCTAGATACATACATGGGAGGCAACGCAGCTACCCCAACACCAGTCGTCAACACTACCAACTCGACGGCAAGTTCCCTCAGTCTCCAAGACAAGCAGAGGTTAGTATTTGACTCAACGGGTCCCAGGTTCAGGTCCGGACTAGGTATATTCTACATTCCCGACATTTGGTACTCCTTAAAACTACCGCTATGATCGCACACAATTTATCCGACTCAAAAATGTTTTGTGTTCACAAATTTATTCCTATGCTCATGAGTTGTGCTGAGATAAGATTGGGAGTAGCTTCTGTTTGTTTTATTGTGCTCCGCAGCTTACCACCCGACCAGGTAAAATTCAGGGGAAATATACCCACATTTGCGTAGCGCGAGAATGGGGAACCATTTAGTAAAAACCACTATCAGTACACCTACAACCAGGATTGGAAACCAAACCGTATGAGCCTGACATTTAATCGGCATGCCCACCACTCCGGGCTACTTATTCCGGATACATTTTATTGATAAACAAAAAAAACCACGAAAATAAAATCAAGGATGTGATTCTTAAGTCCTTGATTACGTCAACTATTGAGGGATATCCAAGGATTTGGATAAAATATTGGATTTAAGATTCACTTGTTTTTTATTACCTCTTATTTTTCAAATTTTGAATTGGAATTTGTTTTAGAGCTTTAATAATACTTATTGGTGTCTTAGCCCCAACATAATTATAGGGCGAACTTAGCAACCAGACCTCAGACCAGTAATCTTAACACTTAACAGGATGGATGAATGTTTTAATGGATGGATTATAACAAATAATGAACATTTAGCTACCGTATTATTATTATCTACTCTATTATGTTTATATTTCCTCGTGGGTTAGTATGTTACTGATAGCAGCCTCTTGCTACTATTACATTTTTTTTTGCTGGTTCCAATATTTTTTTTTTCACATCCATCACCCTTTCCTGTCTGTGTCCTGGGTCAATTTTTTTTATTCAAGCCATATATTTTCCACCACTGACTTGCTAGGACTGCCGTAGCTTCATATGCCTTATAATCTAACTTAAGACCAATATGGGAACAACATCCAGTCCCCGGATGTTAATTTATCAATGTGAAAGGGTGAACCTATATTTTCATCAATGGTAAATTTTTGGCCATGCCGAGAATCAAACCCGGGACCCTTAGCTAAGTAGGCAGACTTTAATAATTATTAAGTTTAATTGCCTTAATACTAGAGTTAGGTCCAATCCACTATTTTACAAATCCGAATCTCCGGTTTATCTATAAATCTTTAAACTCAAATCCAACATTCTTTCTTATAATTCATTCATTATAACATTCATACATTCATTTAAGTGTTAAATTTCTGGTCTGGGGCCTATAATTGGTTCTAAACCACCAATAAGCAGTATTAGAGCTATAAAACAAATTTCAATTGAAAATTGAAAAAAAAAATATATATATGTATATTTTAAGGATTTGAGTCTCAAATTTGAAAGTTTCTAGGATTCTTGAATCTCGAATATCCTTAAGGATTGGAGAGTCCCATCCCTACTTAGTACCCAGTATTAAATACTTTTTTAATAATCAATTTGTTAAATGGCAATGACGCAAACCTAATCTTTAAAAAAATATTTAAAAAAGTGGCACCAGGAGTCAATCACCCTACCCTCTCTACCATCCACGCTAGCTGTTTGTAGTAGAGTGTGTGTTTGTTAGGTTGGCAAGGCAGCAGGAGGCGTTGGCGTCGCCTCCCGCCCAACCGATGGTTTCCCAGCCGGCTCCCCGGCTACCACGCCCTCCCGCGCCGAAGGACCTGACTGCTTCGCTGATTGACACCAACCTGACCCAGATGAGGTTAACTCGACCACCGACCTATAACTGGCCCTCTCCTAGTCCCGCGTCCGTACGCCCGGCTTTCAACACGCAGGTGAGAAGTGGCTTGGATCTAAACGCTAATTACAAACACGTATGTGGTACAGTAGCCCCATGGCTTCTTTGATGCTGACTGACAACTCGCAGCTGACTTATGACAGTCAACATTTAGGTATATATACCTAAATTTTTACTGTCAGAAGTGACAGCTGCTAAACACATGTTTTTGCAGATCATATGGTTTGGCGTAGGGATACATAATTTTGTCTGGTAACTTATCAAAGCTTTTAGCTGTCAGTTGTGAGCTGTCAGTCAGCACCAAAGAAGTCATGGGGCTACTATAGATACCTAAACAGTTTCACTCACATTCTGGATGGTTCATATGGTGCAGCCCAGTATAACATGCTAACATGATCGTATTTTTCTCTGGACTACTTCCGTAGCTACAATTTTATTCTTCCTTGCACCAACATACAATTGTACTCTTCTCTGTACCCCACAAGCGAAAAGAGAATTTTAGTTACTGTTTGAGTTGTTTTTTTTCAACAAGTAATAATATTTTGTGTACTATAATGTGTCTCGTCTGCGACAGGGTTTCCAAGGGACCAGCCCAAGTCCGTGGAGGAGTACCTCGCCCTTGAACTCCCTCCCCCTCAGTCTCACCCCCACTCCTCCCAACCTCCCCTTGCTGCGGCCACCATCCAAGACACTCACAGCCTCAGAGATCAATGACCTGCTTGGCTAGACAGCGCTGGTGTGACGTCTGTCAAAACAAAAAATGCACAGCTATACATCACGTAGTGGGCACAGGAGCAACTCGCAGTGCCATGTGTGTGCGCAGGAATAACTTTCAGTATTGTGCGTGTGTGCGCGTGCTTATGTGCATGTCACGAGCATAATATTGACAAGATTTCTATTACATAGTTAAATGTGATTACAAACATTATGAGGTTCAAAAAAAAAAGTTGTATCTGAAAGAGATGAAGTCAAAGTCCATCGATAGCTTAAGCTTACTTTACATACAATTTTAAGTGATTTAAGGTGAATTTACTGCAAGTTATTTGCAACTGTCGCTCACTTGTTTGTAAGACCGTCAAAGAGTAGGATAAATGTGTCAATCTGACATATTGTCACTAAGTGCTGTATTTTATTTGAAAGAAGTTACAGGAAAGGCGGATAAAAATATATATATATATATATATATATATAATAGGGAACAAACACAATATGGCTTTTACAATGAAAAGAACAACAGCATTCCGACTTAACAATGCTGCCACTGGACAAAGAGGTAATGGCTGTCTCTTGAAGAAAATAGATTGCTACCACCCATTCCCCCGAACTAGATTCATACAATTAAAATATTTGTTTATTTAACATATTTATAAATTATGAGTTTTTGGAACAACAGGTTACATACTTTTTATTTGAGGTGGTGTAGAAATGAACCAAGCAGAAATAATAAATGTATATATTTTTATTATTTAAAAAAAATCTAAGATCTAGGATATAAAATGATTCCACCATAAAGCCTCTAAAGAATTATAAAGCAATCCAAACAAATAAATAATCAAATAATATTCATGAATTCTGAAAAATAACTCCTATAGATGGGAATCAAATCCAAGACCTTTGGCTTCAAATAAATAATTTATAATAATTATAAATATATCATTTTAATTATTCCTCTTTTATTCGTTAGGACCAATATTTACAATTTGGATCGACAAATTTATTGAAATATAAATTAATAATAACAAAGAAGCTTCCCACAAAGTCGTCTGCATAGGAGCATTTTACTGCAGTATAATTGATATTATAATTAATATACTTTGGTCATTTCTGAAGGAGTCAGAGTTGGACATTATAAAAATAGAGTTGAAGGCTTGGCGTGCCGAGCTATCCAAGATTCTAGTGCTCAGGTTTATTCTTCATTAATAGTTTAAGGCACACTCTGTGATAGATATGTGGAAACTGTCGGCTACTAAGAGCTATGAATGATACCACAGCCCCTGGCTTTATGCTGCCGTTATTACAGTGACAATTTCTACATAAAAGCAAATAACATGGAGAAAGCATATGCTTATAAAATTAATTGTTCATGAATAGCGAAGCTTGGTAAATGGAAATCATCTCTTTGTCGCCGACATAGCTGCAACAAATTGCAAGAGTTTGACTATTTTTACATGAATGGTTTAGTATTTTTCTATATTTTATTTTTATTCAGTAACTAAAACCGAATCACTTATTTATTGTTGATTTAGATGAAACTGCCTTTGGCACTTGGATGATTTTTCTGGGTAGTTTTATTATTATTATTATTATTATTATTATTATTATTATTATTAGCACCGCGTCTTACTACTCGTTCGGGTTATACGCACTTACGCTAATGTGTAATGGTAGGGTGATTGTGAGATGAAATGGAGGACCTACAGTTTAACGTGGAATCCGAACCACGGTGGAGGCTTGGCGGTAATTATTTTAATGTGAGAGAAGACATAATAACATGTGTGAATAATCCAAGCTTGGAAGGATTATCAAACAACATCAGTTGTGATGATTTTAAAACATTTACCTGTTTCTTCTCATCATAGCTTTCTTTCATCTAAATTCCACGGAGCGCTTGTTTAACAACTGGCTCTACGGTTTCAAATTTCAAGTCCACAGAGAATCATTACAAGTAATTGCTAGCGCTAATATTGGACATTAGTGGACTAACTCGCAATAGTTACATAATTTTGCAAGTAGAATGCAAGTAGATCGAAATCTAGCAAGATGGATGTTTAATTAACTATCCGAATATCGATGCGGCAGGGATTATCAAATTAAATTTAAATCAAGACAATTTCAGCCAGATCCTATTTTACTCCATATCTTCATTTTTTCATCAAAGTATTTTTCTTTGCAATTTACTTTTACTCAATTTCTCATCTATATTTCACTATTCCAGCAATATTCCTAGATTCTCAATTTTATCACCTCTTTGGTGTATATTTGGAATGTTTTTCGTATTATTCCTGGCGGAATAAGTTTTCAAAAGAATTAAAGGAGACGATTAGGTTTTGTATTATTATTGGTGTTGTTTAAAACATAGTTTTAAGACCTTGATAGTAATAATTTCCAATCAAGAGGAAAAAATTGACAGAGTGCTATAAAGTACAATTTTGAGGTGTCAAAAGTAAAGTCTCAATTTTAACTGAGATTGTTTGTGAGAAAAATACTTGGATATATTTTATTAAATATGAAGCTCTGTTTTACATAATTTAATTTCAACAAAAAAAAATTCAATGAGTGAGAAATTTCCAATTTATTTTTTCATTCCTACAAAGTTTTAATCAGCCACCTACATTTACAATCCTAAGATAGCTTACACAAATAGAACTATGAGCAGCAAGGCTATATTTATATTTTTTATAATACCATTGACAACTAATTTGGTTAAATAGTAAATGTTTAGTGTAATTTTTTTAATCTAATGATTTAATTTCTATTAAAATTGTGGTATAGTGAATTTTTTGTTTGTTAATAAAACCAAGTTAATAAATTATAGCCTATTAAATAATATGAATTTTATGAACACTAAAATTTAACTTTGTTTCAAGATTTTAAGTTAATTTAAAGAATAAATAAATTACAGTTATAAATTTTAAGTAAATTGTGTTACCTTAGATATGTAAATTAACGAAGCTCCACAAGCAGGTTTTGATTAGGTAAAAATTCAGAGTACTTAAATAACCAAACAAATAACAATTTTTATTTATTTATTCCATTATAATCTTTAAACTTGTTCTATTACAATATAATATCAAAGTTAGGTATAAGTGCATTTCTCATGTGTTTTACCCCAAGCATTATCAACCAGTTTCTTATTGTTGTGTCATGTAAAATTGCTACGACAACCAGACAAGCAAAAAGAAGTGATTTATTAATAATATATAAATACCCAGAGTCTAGAGATACAAGTTCTCGTGCAGCCGAGCTAGAATTTTATTTTAAACCTTAACCTCATTTTTTTATAATCAAGCCAGTAGTATCTACATTATATTTGTAAGTTGACGAGTTAAATTTCTAAATAAAATATTATATATAATTATTTTATTACTAAATAGCGATTGTATAAGTGTATCTTTTCTCCAAATAATGAATCAGTTAGATTGTGTGCTTCTCTCTCCTGAAAAATTTACAAAATTTGACTTGGTTCGTTTCATTATCCACCGATTCAATTATTCTCAGTACTTCTATATTAATAAAATGAAGATCTTGTTTGTGATGAGTGTTGCGTGATCTCCTACCACACGCATTTTAATATTAGTAGTCTCGGTGTATAAACATGTGAACCTCGAAGACGGAATTTTAAATCTTTGATAAGATTTTTTTATTCTGTCTGTTTGAGGCAAAACAATAAGGTTGCCCGGGGTAATGACCCAGTGAATTGCGGTAGGCAGTGCCGGGTACTTTTGCAGGTTAAGGAATAAAGAACATTATAAATTATAAATGAAAGTGCTACACACTAAACAATGCCATAAAAATGTGTCTTATTAATTTTGCATTTTGTTTTGAAGAGTATTAAGATAATATATAAATATTAATTAGTAAGGTTGAATATAAGTTTGCACATGATATTACTATTAGCAGATAGTGTCTAAATCACAAGTGATGAAACGCGATACCGGTAATTGAGTTTCATTAGAAAATTAAACTATTTATTACAATGATTTTGTGTGTGTGTTTTTTGGTTTTAGGTAGTGTGTACAAATTATGTAAATAAAATTATAATTGTATAATATTACATTCCAATTAAATATTTATTATTGTGACTCACAACACATGTTTTTATTGATGAATCTTCACTCCTCTTAAATGGTGCAAGTTGCTCGACAAAATGAATACCTTTGAGCAAATATTTATATTCACTTTAGTCCTCAATCGCTTAGAAAATCTATAACACCAACACCAAATAGGCTTATATGTCCTTGAAATTTAACTACCTCAAGAACCGTATTTATTTAATAGAGAGAAAGTATACCCACATTTGCATGGGGGGAAGGTGAAAAACTCTTTTGGAATTAAATAAAACATAAACTCACTTGCTAGTAATTATTAGTGAAATGTGGGTTTATCCTTTCACAATAGTGAATTATTAAGGATCAGGGACTGGATGTAAGTTAGTTTATAAGTCGTGTGATGATATTATAATCGGTCGGGTTTAGAAAGTGCACCTTAACTACCACAAATAAATAAATCACTTGCAAATAGTCATTAAAATTGTTTCAATTACCTTTTATTTCTTAGTTACAAATATAATAAGGTTTCTGTTATTTTTACAATAATAATTTACTGACCTGTTTAAAAAAGGTGTACAAAGGAATTTCCAGGACAACCTAAAGAAAATTCCAGGAAATGATTGGAAAAATTAGAAAGTACATAAAATCTCCAGGTCTGGGAAGAAATATTTTAAATTTACATATTTTCCATGACTTGTAGAAACCCGTGTGCTCCAATAATATAGTTGTAATAATGTGATGCAACATTGTAGCTACATGAATGTGCTCCAATCTTATCACTGTAATGGTCCATCTACAACCGACATACCCGCCTCTGTGGCGTAGTTGGCTAACACGCTAGTCGTGTTGAGCTCGGCTGCTGAGGACGGGGAGATCAAGGTTCGAGTCTTGAGGGGGTTACCTAAATGTTTTTCCACTCCCCCTCCACACAAATGCGGGTTCGCTTCCTCTAATTCAACCTTCCTAATCCATTAGCGTAATTAGTACTTAAAGCGTATAACCAGAACGGGTAGTAAGACATGGTGCTAAATAATAATAAAAAAATACAACCAACACACCCGCTTGTCGGACTTGCAATAACGCAATCCCAAATGCACTTAAAATTACGCTTCTATTAAATACAAAATAGACTGTCTACAATGAAAAGTCATAAGACGTAATTTCAACCAATAGGAACAAACATCAATGATGAATATAAAAGTGTCAAAATTCATATTAATGTTTTCAAATAAGAAATGAATATTTAAAAAATATTTAAATGGTTAAATACACATGATTTTAATTGAAAATCCTGTATTAATTACTATAAATTTCCAAGCGTTGTTATCATAGACTAAATAACTTCATATTATTTGATTTTAATAGTCTATCCATATTGGTTTTTTATTGGCTGAAAGCAAGCCAACGAAACTACATAAACGCAAGAGATAAACAGACAATGTTCATCTCCTCCCGACAAGCGGGTCCGACAGTTCCGACATACGATTGTGTTTGCGTAAGCTATTGTAGAAAGACAAAATAAGGTTATTGTGTAGTTGCGAGTCCGACAAGCGGGTGCGTTTGGTTGTAGACAGGCCAAGGCCCTGACTCAAGACTTTGTATCCGTTATGGCCCTCCAACTCAAGAGGGAGATTAGGGATCCAGGAACTTCCAGAAGATTCTTAAGAAAATCAGACTATATATTGGAGACAAACCAGAACAGTAAACCCTAGACACCAAAGAGAGAGACGCACTTATTTTCTTTCCTCAGTCACAGCGAATTAATCTTTCAGAAATTGTGAATTCAGTACACCTAATCTGTTTGAATTAATTGTTCGAGAATTAGTGATTGTATTAAAACTAAACACAATTGTTGGCATCCGTCTTGAGGAAACCTCACACATTTTTGTGGGAGGGTGTCTCTCAAAACTTTGGGAATCAATAGCTTAGAGGAAGTGTAGATTGTAGATGTAAGCATTCTATAACTACTAAACTATACGGGGCAAATTAGGTTTTTACGTGATACTTCCAAACTATTGACTTGTTAGCCAACACGTCACCATAAATATATTACAGAATAAATACATGATGTGATCATTTACAGAACTTAAACATAAAAAGAGCAGATCAGTGGATTATTCTCTTCACTTTATTAACTAACGACAAATAATAACTAATTTGTAGCCCAATATTGCAATACTTGGTTTCAAAAATTTTCTTATACAAATAGTAAACAAAAACATTTCCTATTAAATTTCCCTGAATTGATTCAAAGTTTTGATTTCTTTAGATCTTTTTAAAATCTATAGCAAAAAGAATCGATACATGAATCAGATCGAGGCCTTAGAATCGATCCAAAAAATCGATTAATTGAAGGCAAATAATCGATTTTCAAAGAGATCGAACATCCCTAAGATTGTGCCACTTGTGATTGAGGATGGACAGGTCGTTTAGTGCTCGCCGTATGTAGTTTGTTATAGTAGATGTAACGAAATCTTTCGTCGTGCATCCGCTGACGAGGAAGATGTAGACGATCCAGGTATTCTTTCTTCAAGTCATCTACCACCGAAACAGAAAGTGAAGTGGTACATTTCTTTCAACAAAGTCAGGTTGAAAGACAAAGACTTTGCCAAGTGGCTTGTTAAGGAAAACAACTTTACATTGAAATATGTGTTTTGCCCTGTCACAGTTTCCATGAAATTTGAAGAAGGAAAGGCTATTGCAGGTCATCATAACTCTCAAACACACATTCTGTCGGAACAGAAACCGCGTCAAAATCAAGCTAGGCCTACTTTCCTTGTGAAAAAAAAATCCGAAGAAAATGCCGTGTCAAGGAATGAAATGGCATCTGTATATCACTGTATGAAATACGGTCAAAGTAACAATTCATTGAACTGCCAAAATAAATTGAACCATTCTTTGTTTGCTCACAGTAAGATAGCAGCAA
Source organism: Timema shepardi (assembly GCA_902151425.1). NCBI lineage: Eukaryota > Metazoa > Arthropoda > Insecta > Phasmatodea > Timematidae > Timema > Timema shepardi. The sequence continues at coordinate 31,020 of CABFVX010005187.1, read as the reverse complement.
AAAATGTTAGTGGTAGAACCAAGGCAACAGCTATCTCTCAAAATATTATTGGGCTATACAGTCTAGACGTTTCATAGGAGAACTTCAGAAAGCATTATGTTTTTCTGTATTCTCTGATACATCAATATGCAATATTATAATTGTCTCATATGCAGAGCAATATTATGATGTGAAAAATGGAACACGTCAGAGACTACTTGACTTTTATAAAAAAAGATCCTAAAGAAACTCATAAAGACATTTTCTGTGCAGTGGAGAAAATACCGGTATGTAATGGCTTTCGACTGAACAAGATTAGTGCGATAAGTGCATGTAGTGGTTATGGTAAGAACAAGTCTGTTTTTGTATTACTTAAAAAGGAAAATCCGTATATCATTAAAGCTACCTGCAATTTCCATGTCACCAACAACACTGTCAAAGATGGACTTAGAACTTTTACCTATGTCATTGAAGCTTTGGTTATCAAGATATACAGTGAGTTTGGTTCTTCAGCATCAAATGGAGAAGAGCATGTTCCTGAAACTGACCATTCCCTTCCTGAGTGCTACCTACGTTTTTTGCCGCACATTTTATCTCTATTTGAAACGGCTATTAGGAGACTGGAAGACAGTTAATTTGCCTCTTTCCAGCTAGACATAATCTTAAGAGGGCTCAGGAGTGATTTAGAGAGTATAAAACAAGATAGATTCTGTGGAGAAAAAGTTAATGAAATTCTTGAACAACTCTCAAATGCTGAAAGGTAAAGTTTTGAAAGAGAAGGAGAATCTTTCTTGTAACGGTGTATCGAGTATCTGTCCACAAATTATGTGTTTGATCTCCTTGCATGTCTATCACTTAAAGAACAACAGCGATATCTTCACCTGCAGAGGGGATATGTTTTAAAGCTCACAGATAAAATAAACTTTAATCTATAAACGACCAGCTGTACGAGTTTTGTGCATTTTAACCACATACCCCGGACTTGACAAGAGTAAAGCAGAAGATCAGATATGAGTATATTTTTTCAACCACCAGATAACTATTGACGTCTCCAATTCCCAACTGCTGAAGATGATATCATTCATATTTTCAATTCCTATCAGTAACTCATTTACTGAAAGAATCTTTAATGTCATGAAGAACCAGTGGTCGTATGCAAGAAATCGAACGTCTATGGACTTGGTGAAGAGAGCGTGGTAAATCAAAATGAAATTTCTGAAAGTTGCATTGAATTTTTCAATTTTCTGAAAGAAGAAGTTAGTAAAGTACTGCTGAGAGCTACAAACAGTAGTAATAAATATGCATGTAAATAATGAAGTGAGCATGTAAATAGTAATGCTAAGACAATTTTTCGATGTTCACCTTTTTCATAATAACACTATATCATTGGCTTTTCAATTAATTTGTACTTTATATTAAAATTATCATATTTAATTGGGAAAGCTACGTATTCAATATATATATATATATATATATATATATATATATATATATAT
>CABFVX010005187.1:572-29513 GCA_902151425.1 Timema shepardi | reverse complement strand
TATGTATGTATGTATGTATGTATGTATATATATATATATGTATGTATGTATGTATGTATATATGTATGTATATATATATATGTATTTTTTTAAAGAGGAGCTACCGGGGTGGGGGGTCAAATGTAAGCCTTAAAAGTGGATTGATCGGGGTGGGGGGTTAAATGTAAGCCTTAAAAGTGGATTGATATATATCAATCCACTTTTAAGGCTTACATTTGACCTCCCGCCCCGGTAGCTCCTCCTAAAAAAACTCATACATAGGGTGTCCAGTCCTACGATCTTTTGAAAGGTGCCAACCCTAAAGAGGTCAATATAGCTCGCTAAATGAAGACTTAAACATTCTCAGCTATTAAATATCACGTTGATATATTTTAATATATTTTTAAACGTCGTTTTAAAAAGATTTCTTCATTCCATATTATCTAATTACTATTTTTATTTTGCTCATACAACTTTAGATTTACCAGATGTCTTGCCACAATTCCTTTTTGGAACATTATTATTTTTAATCATTAAGGAAGCTATTGTAATGGAACAAATATTTTCGAATCTCAAGATCAGACAAAGATGTAATTTACATTTTTTCGAGTTTAAAAATTAAATTGCAGCATAATCAAATAAAGTTACTCAGCTCGTTGCAATAGCAAATTAAACACAAAGCCCACCTATATATTAAAAAAAAAGGACAATACATTGTTTACCTTTCAATCGATTATGAACGCATAGCTGAATGTCCATTATATATAAGTTCATGGTCCAGAGACAAATTCATGGTCTTTATTTCTGTTCGTCGAGGTATCGATAGTACTAGTCGATTAAAACAGATATTGTTCAACAATCGATAACTTATTTCAAAATGGAGATTGTCACGTTTCGATTTCTCAAAGTGTTGTAGAAGAAAACGTCACAAACCGACATGAATAATGTAATACAATTTAATCCTTCTATTAAACTGAAAGTTTCCCATCGTCTTTAATATAATGGTTCTTAATTGTGTGCGATTATCATACACATGTTTTCGGTAATAATATTGTTAGCTCCATTTATTATGAAATAGCCTGAGGAAAATGACATTAAAACCTAAATAATAAAGTATGTGGTATTTTATTTGTTTGAAATGAATTATTGCAATGGTGCCACAGATGTCGACGAGTTTTGTGCTATGGCCTGTAAGCCTTTATTAACATGTAAGTTATAATGATCCCCACTTTTAAAAATATTGTTAACACACAGGTTTAATAGGATAGAAGTACCCATAGTTGCTTCTTAAGTCTTGTATATTACAATATTTAAAAATCCGGAAACACTAGATACTAATTCTTGTTTTAAAATCATCACTTTTTAGTCATGCTGTCAATTATTTCTTATGAATATAAATAGGGGGGAATTGTATGCTATATCCGAGCCTGAGGTGACCTGGCAGTCTAGGAGTAAGGTGTCAGGCTTCTGTTTTGGGGGTCCGGGGTTCAATCCTCGTTCCTGGCACAGATTTATCTGATTGCCAAACCCTTCCTTCACCTCTGACAAAATGTGTATTAACCACAACTTGTGAATGTGGGGAATGCCAGGCCTTCACTGTGGTTCGGATTCCACATTAAACTGTAGGTCCTCCATTTCATTTCACAATCACCCTACCATTACGCATTAACGTAAGTGCGTATAACCCGAACGGGTAGTAAGATGCATAAATAAATAAATTTTTAAAAAATCTGCAAGCTTCGGGGATCAAACCCGGTACCTCTGGATCTGTGGCCAGGAACGCTGACCTCTAGGTCACAGACAGGGTTGAGCAATGATGTATTTATTCAAAGGTCTTTGATGTTTTTTTTAAATGGTGACGCATTTTAACGCTAATTTTAAATTTTGTTAGATGCCGGGGATACAGAGCTATTTCACAGTCTGGAGTCTTCCCTGGTGGAAGCGCTGCCGAAAGAAGCGTCCGAATGGAGGCGCTCGTACGGCCGAGCGGTCAAGTCTGTATTTGTGAGTGCCTCGTTCATCCCTTTTAGCAAGGAGATTCTCCCCAAGGGGGGCAACTGGCAATTGACTCACCAACCTGTGTTCCATGTCTACTGGACCGAGTGTATGGTGAGTTGGGCACTTCTTCAACCGAGAACGCAAGTGTGTTCTGTGTCCAATTTTTAACTTTTGTGTAAAAGAGCATTGAAGTTTGACCTTGTGTATAACACCAATGTTACTAGATGACACCTCGAGTTTGTACATTATTTAGTAATTATTTAATAGTCTCAGTTTCACCACAGGTGGATCATATGCATTCTAAATAAACGTAAACACCAAATATCTCAAATTTATCAATTTTGGAGATAGAACACTTGCATATTCGGGTGATGACTTGTTGAAACATTTCTTCAAATTATTTCTAGTAAGTATGTCACTTCTTAATTTGTAAAAATTTGCCAAGTAATTTAGGTACCCATTTCGGTGGTCAAATTGTCTAAGGCATCATCCTCATATTAGACTGGGCTGCCGACTATGGGGAGATTGGATTCCAAATCTTTTCTCGGGTGTACTAAGTTTTTCTCAGATGTTATCCCATTTAGTCCGTGCAAATTTAGGTACATTTAATCTAAATTCAACCTCTCATCCCTAACACATTATAATTAGTACAGATGTATACGGATGGTGAGATGCGAGAATAAAAAAAAGTAGTTTGAATGCACTTTATGTTTTGTCATTTTTAAAATTGAATCTTAGGTCTATATTATCTTAATTCATGGCTGCATGGTCTACCAAACATGGCCACCTAATATTTATATCCACTGTGGCCATTAAAATGTAGCCTATAGCTTGATTTAATAACATAGCCCTAGTTACTTATTTTACACTTATTACATTTTAGACAAGAAGGGTTCTTTCGAATATTAATAAAGATCACTCTTTACATACATATAGCTGTATGATTATCTTGTCTTTTTAATGAAATTATAAATATTATGTTCAATAAATAAAAAATAAAATCTTGGTCGAAATATTATGTTAAGGTTTTTAAAAAAATGATTGAAACTCACAACCAAAAGTTATTTTTGTCACAATTCCTGGACCTTACAATAGCCCGAGGAGTGCAGAATATGTCTGAACGCGCTAAAGAGGTTCGAGGGGAAATTAAAGCAGTCCTGCTGAAATTTGGGGCAGGGAAAAATCCTAACAATTTTGTTGATGGTTTTAGTACATTCTGGTTCCGATATATAAGTTCATTTATATGAAAAACTAAGGCTGATGACACTCAACACTCGACACTATTAGTATGTGCCTGTAGTGAGGCATTGTCCTAGATAAGAAGTCAGAGGTTGAGATAAGGGGCAAAGGAAATATCTAATAATTCAACCTGGCTAAAGGCGTGATTGAGGGGTGAGTCACCTACCCTACCGCGGATGTTTGGTAGCTATGATGGGCAGGAGGGGGAGGGTAGGGAAGGGTGAGCGATGGTTTGTTGTAGTTTAAATTCAATCACCCTTATATCGCGGCCTAATTACATCATGATGTGTGCACAGCTTGTTTAAACTCGTGACATGTGTATTGTAATAATTGTGTAACCATGAAATTGTTGTATTTAGTGGACCTATTAGGGTTTGTAAATTCTACAATAGATAAATGTTAATAAAAAATTAGATGGTTTTAGTGAAACAAATGTTTATTATGTCAACTGTGATTATTGTGAATGGCGTGGCAAACATAATAAACTCGGATATCACGTATCTAATAAACATCCCCAAGAAAAACCTAGAAGTAAGGATAAAGGGAGTATTACAAGTTTTGTAAAACGTAAATTATGTGATCAGGATAAACTCTTAGTTGTAAATAGCGATGGTATTTCCCCGAGTTTGGTTTATAGTGATAGACCTTGCGGGAGTGGCGAGTCTACGAAAAAACAAAAAGTCTATTAGAATTAACTATTAAACAAAGGCTTCCCTGAATTACACTCCATTGCCTCTTACTATCAAGATGTGAAATTAAATGTTGGTACGAGTGAGCCTACTGGTATCAATTAATAACAATATGTAATGCACACAAGATGGTAGAAAACTAAATTTTTTAAAAGGTAGGTACTATAAAAATAACGATGTTTAAAAATATGTTTGAGTTTGAATTTTCCAAACTATTTAGTAGGTAATAATACTCTCTAAGCCTCTCTAAAAAAATGTTATGTTCTGGGGAAATATTGGATCTTTGAACATATTCTGCACCCTTGCAATAGCCCACTTCTGGGTCATTGTCTGCAAAGGATCCTCTATGTGCCCTCTGTTTCAGGATGTGGACGTTTACAAAATGAGTGTCCGCGATGAGATTGAAGCTTGGTTGAAGACTCTGAACCAACACAACATCCAAGACTGGATGATTGTCATTGTAGAAACATATGACTTGCGCAAGAGCAACAAACTGCTTCCTCGTACCACTGTCCTGGACAAGATCAGGAGCGACTTTGCCTCCAAACATGCTGACAGGTGAGTCACAAGTTTTGTACAAGATCAGGAGCGATCTCACCTCAAACATGCTGACAGGTGAGTTACAAGTTTGTACAAGATCAGGAGCGATCTCACCTCAAACATGCTGACAGGTGAGTTACAAGTTTGTACAAGATCAGGAGCGATCTCACCTCAAACATGCTGACAGGTGAGTTACAAGTTTGTACAAGATCAGGAGCGATCTCACCTCAAACATGCTGACAGGTAAAGTACAAGTTTGTACAAGATCAGGAGCGATCTCACCTCAAACATGCTGACAGGTAAAGTACAAGTCATAAACAATTGTTCAACAATATAAACCAACACATTTGAAAGCATAATAACAAGAAGGCCTAAGGAAATTTTTAAGAGATTAATTTGCGTTTTCTTAAAGTGCAGGGATATGAGGCTATGTTTTGAAAGAAGAGAGGAGAAAAAATGTGGTCGAACCATGATCCATTCAGTGTTCTGCTGTAGAAGGGGGTGAAACCTGTGAGCCCCGAAAACCACTCTCATTTTTTCGCATTTTAAATGTATGATGGCTCCCACCTCCACCCAATGAAAAACAGGTTGGCCACTGATAGTGGAAAAATGGGAATGATGCTTGAATTTTGATGCCTACCAGGAATTTAAAAGCAAGGATCACTCTAAATAGCTTCCAGAGTTAGGCTATCCAAAGTTTGGAAATTTTCTGGGCGAGGATTCCTCCTAAAATCTTGGGAGAGATATTTATTAACAATGTCTGCTTGAGTGCTAAAATTTTAGTGCCATATTCAACACACCTTTTAAAAGACCAATAGTTTTAGTGGACACACTGAAACAGTTAGGTAAGTACCACCCCTATGACTAAGCCACATCCGGTTCTCACACTCTCTATCAGCTGACAGTCTATTATTATTATTATTATTATTAGCACCGCGTCTTACTACCCGTTCGGGTTATACGCACTTACGCTAATGTGTAATGGTAGGGTGATTGTGAGATGAAATGGAGGACCTACAGTTTAACGTGGGATCCGAACCACGGTGGAGGCCTGGCATTCCCCCACATTCACAAGATGTCTTGTCAGAGGTGAAGGAAGGGTTTGGTGATCAGATAAATCTGTGCCGGGACCGAGGATTGAACCCCGGCCGCCAGCACAGAAGTCTGACACCTTACCCCTAGACCGCCAGGTCACCGACAGTCTTATCATCCTGCTTTAAAAATAATATACTTATTTGAAAGTTATAAAACTGGATTTTGGCTGCCATTCAACTTAAACTTGTTAAAATAAAGGGACACTCAGAGGAGGAGGGACTTTGATCACTCACACCAGCATCTTCCCGGAGACACTTAGTCTCGCCGCAGTGAAGCTAGCCCGTCCAACTCTGCTCTCCTGACGTTAGTAAAGTCCCCCTTGTTGCGCAGGTGTTTGTCGGTGATAAACCCAGTGAGATCAGAGTCCCGGTCAGCGGAATCGTGGCGTGGCCTGGTGACGAGAATACGACTGCTAGTCCTGTTGGCTTACAACCGTACGCTTCTCAAGTTCGAGGAGTTCATCCGGGACCAGAGAGAAAGACGTAACGAGCTTGGCTGGAATTTCTGCCACTACTTCCTGCTGCAGGTACAATAACCTTTGAATCTTGGTAAACATTTTGAGGAAAATTGAAAACTTTAATCCATTATCAACATATTTGAAATATCTCACTTAAGTGTGACATATTTACACATATAATTACCCGCTTCGGCGGCCGCATGGTCTAAGGTGCTACTCTCGCAGTGGACTAGACTGACAATGACGAGGGAGATTGTGGTTCGATCCTGGTCATGTGTACCGAGGGGGGGTTTCCCTTTCTCTTTCCACACAAATGCTGGTGCACTACCTCCAAATTCAACCTTCTTCATCCTTAACCCATTAGCTCAATTAGTTTATAAGAATATAGTCTGAATGGGTATTGTAACACAGTGCTAAAAAAAACTTTTTTTTGGACTACTTCAGACGTTTCACTTTGTATCCAAAAAGTGACTTTTATTCACCCCGATCTGTTTGGTTTTGAAACCACAAATAAATTACTAGCCAAAACATTATCAGACGCTTAATTATTCCTTATATTAGAATTGTTCTAGCGCCTAAGTGGCGATATTTGTCCCTCAGGATGCACTTATTAGGACCTGCTAGTTGCCTAATTTCCTATCAAGTGAAGAAATAATTTTTTTTTGCTTTGGTATGGATTAAAACCCAAATTGTTTATCCGGCAAGTTTAGGATAGGGATGGATATTGAATGCAAACATCAACGTCTCCATCAATACTGTAACATAGATGTGGTAAAAACATCAATGTTAGAGTAAAAAAAATCAGAGTTTTTTTTTCTAAATCAATTAAATTACTGAAGTACCGTAGCTAAAATGCACTATCAATCATTGAATGTGAGCATTCATAATCATTTAAAACAAATATCAGAAAATTAAAGCATACATTTATGTGCATGTAGTTTTTGAAAACATCGATGTTCGATCCCCATCCTTAGTCTTAATGCTCCATACATAACTTAGAGGCACTCATAAAATAATTTTGTATTGTACGGGCTAGTTGTATAATTTAATTTTTAAAATCGCTGCGCCTTTTGCTGTTTGTAAGCTATGTTCATAAGCCCCTGAGCGTGTGTGTTTATTTGTCCGTGTTGCCCCAGGAGGAGCTGGCGTTTGTTCTCGAGATGCTGGGGTTGTACGACGAAGCTCTGGTCCAGTACGACGAGTTGGACGCTCTCTTCACCCAGTTTGTGCTAAACTCTAATGTTGGCGGTTAGTGTCACACCTCACATCACTTCACTTGGCGTATGAATACGTAAAATAGTTTTATTAAATATGGAAGACGGTACAGGATAGGTGATTTAAAACATTTAAAAAGTAACAAACACAAAATGGCTCTGACATTGGAAAGAATAACACAGTTCACACTTTACACTGCTGCCACTGGACAAAGGAGAAAATTGATCTCTAGCACCCAACCCCATGACCTGGGTTTCACTCTATTGGAACACATCAGAAGTAGGTGTAATAGTAGCACTAAGAGGTAATACAAATAGTGATGTTAAATGATATAAAAAATCTATAAGAACTTGGACATTGGCACTTGTAGAAGAACCGGCTTAGTCGTGAAAACTTAGACTGATAGTGTGACTGACCCCTTAAAGAACTTTATCTTGGAACCCTGGGCTTGACGGTTGCCCTCTAAGCACCAAGTGCTTCCGATGATCTAAAGATGTAGTCTGTTTGGTCCGGCGTCGAGCAGAATAATTGCCTCCAAAATATATGATACTGTGACAGCCCCAATGTCGATAAAACAAAGACTTTTGAGCCAAATCTGGCCCTGTTATTCCACTCCTAGTGCAAGTTTGTTGTGAGTAGTCAGCATTCCTCTTTAATTTTTTCTAATTCACAACAAGTTTGCACTTTCAGTTGTGTAGGTCTAATAAAGTTATGTAAAACAAAATGAACATCCCACATAGCTCAGGGTGGTGAAAATATTGTCATATCATGTTAAAAAAAAAGTAAACTTCAAAATCCTTTATCATCAACCGTTTCAGCATGTGACTGGGTCCATCTTCCTCCTTTAATTGCTTCCATTTTCTTTTACTCTCACTTACACACTTTCTGTTAACTGCTCCTCCCTACTTATTATTACAAAAAGAAAATTAAAATTATATCAAATATATTAATATTTTAAAACTTATCCTCTATTTTCCCCCAGAAATATTAAACCTTTTATTTCAGAAATTGTTTGAAGTTTAGGCTTTAAGTCTTGTGTTACTAAAATCAATTTCAGAAATGATGACCAATGCATCCGTAAGCCGTGCTCTCTTGGGTGTGTGTTCCTTTCTGTTAAAAAAAAAACAAAACAACGCTCACACAGCTATGTTCTGCCGTACGTTGTAGATATTTGGTGAATATGACCATACCACCTCAGAGGAAGCAAAACTGAGATGGTATCTTCATGTATTGAGGGTGGAAAAGGAGAGGATATCAAGGATAATGATACAGGTGAAGTATTTAGGGAAAAGACCAAGAAAGAGATGGGAGAAACAGATAATAGCATGGGTTCAAATGAGAGGAGAAGAACGGAAGACATTAAAGGAGGAGGAATGCTAAAAGGAAAGATGAAGATGCAGGCATTTCACTAAACTGACCTGGCCACAGGCTGGGAAACAGTTGTTGATGATGATGATGATGGTGAAGATGGTGAACAATTTATTTATTTTAATTGGAAATTGATATCTGGTGAGTAAAGTGTAAATGTTTGGTGGACCAACCACTAGTACTATATTTCCTAAAATAATTCCGAATATCCAAAAGTTGTATTTCTACAGCGTTTATCAAAATAAGAACTGGTCCGCATTGTAGGTTGTGTTCACCAAAAGGTTATTGGGATTCAAATTTGACATGTCCGAGTTATCCTATTGATACCTAATAAAGTGTTTTAGACCAAACTGTGTTTCAGGTTAAGTCCTAATCTAACCTAGTATTTGCGTTTTCAGACACCCCCGCGTGGCTGGGAACGTTCCAGGTACCCCTGGAAGACTGGCCCGGGATAGTACTCGATCGCAACATCAACCAGACCCACCGGGGCCTGATCGGTGAGTGCAGGGCCTCCCTCCTGCAGTTCCGGGGCTACCTGTTCACTCGTCAGTGCACGATGCTTCAGCTGCTCTCCAAACCCTGGGAGGTGAGTGCCACGATCCTCCCTCGAGGATAGAAAGGTGGATCCTAAGACCTTTGATTTATTAAGGATATTCAAGATTCTAGTGGAAAAAAAATATATATCATTCGTGATACACAATTTTTACTTCAAATTTTGGATTGAAATTTGTTTTAAAGCTTCTGCCTGTTGGTGGTTCATAATCAACATAATTTTAGGACAAACTCAACAGCCATGCCCCAGACAAGTAATTTAACACTTAACTAGATGTATGAATATTATAATGAATGAATTATAAGGAAAAATTTAAAAAGTTAACATTTAGTTACATTTATCTATATAAAATTAAAAGACAAAGCCCACACACTCCGCCATATTACCCCAACCTCTGGGCCTGGCAAATTGATATTTGACATATTTGACATAAAGGTTGCTTTTAGGCTCTACACTGGGCTTTGCGAAATTTGACACCTACGGGGCGAAAAAAGAGAAGTTGAAAGTTTTCAAAATTCACTTGATGTGAAGTAAGACGTGGTGCAAAATAAAATAAATCGTGTCCCTTTTATAAGTTTCTATACACCTTTCCTGTACCTTCTTCCAAATATAATAATATGTTAATGTGTTCTTTAGTGTTATATCTAAACAATTTCTACTCCAGTATCACCTAGGTAAGTGTGCTGGCTATCCCTCCTAATTTAAACCATGATTTAGCCTAGTGCTCTATACCACATAACCTAAATACATAGAGTAAGTAAGTATTGTTATTATTTCTTCCTATGTTCAATTCTCTTTTTAAACATTCAGAACTCATAAATTAAATTAAAATTCCAGTTTGTAAAATGATGTTGAACTAGTATTGAGTCATACATCGTGTGATTCAGCTCGCCCAGCGATGTCTGCCGTTCCTCCACAACTGCGTCAAGGAGCTGGAGATCCTAGAAGTGGCCGCCCCGCCGGGAGCTGTGGCCTGTTGGCTGTTCCTCTGTTCTCTGGAGGTGCTGCACACCTGCGGGACCTTCCAGGAGGGGAGACACGTGGAGGCCTGCTCGTTGTACACCGCCGGGTTGTGGGCCTACGCCCGGGACAAGGTTGGATTTTCAAACGTTTCTAAAATAGTGTTTTAAATGGAACATTTAAGATTGGTTAGAGGATGTAAAAGCACATTTAAAAAAACTCTGGCTTTGGTGGCCTCATGGCTTAAGTCTTCACTCTCGCGTTAAACTACTAGACTGCTGATGATGGGGAGATCATGGTTTGATCCTGGTTGGGTGTACTGAGGATGGTTTTTACTCAATGGTTTCCCATTACCTTTTTCCAGAATGTGGGTACATTCCCTCTAAATTCAAACTTCCTCATGCCTAACCCATTAGTGTAATTAGTATGTAAGGGTAGAACAGAATGGTTGGTAAGACACCATGCTAAAAGAAAAGAATAACTTTGAGGGTTCATATTTTATTGAGACTTGATATTCTTGTTTGAGATGGTTTCCATGTTGTCTGCAGCTGCACGAGTTGGGGGCCCTGTGCGGTCTGTTGCCGGGCTGTGACCCCAGCAGCCAGCAGCTCCACACCGTTGTAGGTCTCTCGGCAGGTATGGGCGACTCCCGGGAGCACGGCTCATACCCCACCCCCACCGACAAGCTCAAGGAGGCGCTCTCCTCCAAGGAAGCATTCAAGAAACACTACCTGGTGAGTGTCCTCCCCGCGCAACTCTCCTGATCACGGAGGAGCTCCTCACCACTCGTGTTACTGCTTGCTAAACTTCTTGACCATGAGGTTACACTAGCGCTACAGATCGTGACAACACCTTGAACTGGCTCCAAAATAAAGATATCTAGAGCAATTCATTTTCAATTAAGAGATTTGAACATTTTCCCTGATAAAATGTGATGTGTATCTTAATTTGCTTGAGAATACGCTGACAGGGTGCGTAACAAGTTCTCCTATAGTTCAGGCACATCCGATCATGCGGTGACAGTCACTAAAGGTGTGCGAAGATTCAAAGTTTTGACTTGACTTCGAAACAAACATCAGTTTCGACATTTACAAATCTTCATCAATAATGGTCAATTATTGCCATTCTGAGCTCTTGGTTTGTTCCTATCACTTTTTTTCTCTACCTTTCTCCATTTATTTATTTACTTATTTTTGGCCCTAAAAAAAGTGAAAAGAGGTTTTCTTTAAAAAAACATAAATATTATTAAATAATGTTTCCTAGCTTATAATAAAATGATTTAAGACAGTCTTGCTGGAAAGTTGGTAATATTGTAGTCGGACGTAATGCTGTTTGCAGGAACTGGCCGAGCTAGCAATGGGCACCTACAAGCACATCGGGCGCATCCGGTCAGCCCGGTTGGTGGGCAGAGAGCTAGCCCAGTTCTACCTTCTGCTGGGCGAGCGGAACAAGGCCGCCGCGTTTCTGAGTGACTCGCTCAAAACGTACGAGGAGGAGGGTTGGCGAGACTTAGCGCTGAGGACGCAGTTAGAGCTGGCCGACTGCTGCGACAAGATGGGCGATACCGAGAGGTAAACTAACGTAGTTAGTTATGGGATACTTGAACTATCAAATGACAAGGGATATTTGAAATTTCAAAAAATAAGATATAAATATATTTATATCGTTGATACTGTAATTTGTTTTAAAACACTAATATTGCTTATTCGTGGCTCAGCCCCAACATCATAGGACAACAACCAGACCCTAGACCAGTAATTTAACTTAGTGTATGATTGGTATAGTTGTAGCAAACAACGGTTGACACTTGGCTACTATTTCTATTCTAATTTTATTACCACGGGAAGATAACATTAGAATGGACCTGAAAGAGATGAGGTGTAATGAGTTGGACTGGATAGAACTATCTCAAGATAGGGCTCGTGTATAATAAGATGAACTGTCTAGAACTAGCTCAAGTGGTGTACTTTTGTAAGTACAGCATTTAACTTCCTTACTCGATATAAATAGGAACTGGAAAGGTTATTTGTAACAGAGCACTAGACTAAATCATGGCTAAAATTCATAGCCATCCATACAGTTACCTATAGTACACGGAGATTGATCAGCTTGAACACAACACACAAACACAATCTTTCACTGTCACAGAAAGCTTATCCAGGTTAAGAGAGTAGACTCATGCTCTCGGTTGCACTGGAGTACGTAAGTCTCATCGTATATTTTTATCTAAGATTTTTAGGTAAATTGAATATTTGAATTGTTAAAATATTGAGTCTGTACTATCTCTCAACCTAATAATATTATATTATATTTGGAAGAAGGTACAGGAAAGGTGGATAGAAACATATAAAAGGGAGACAAACACAATATGGCCTTTACAATGAAAAGAAGAACACAGTTCACACTTTACACTGCTGCCAATGGACAAGGAGGTAATCGTTGCCAATAAGTATAGGAAGGCAGAGACTAGGAGATGTGGGGGACCATATTCCCACAAAACAACCGCAAGTTATGGAGACATCAGGTCAGCTAGTAGTTGTTGACAAGAGGGGTCTGCAAGGGATGGTAGTTGTTGACAAGAGGGGTCTGCTAGTAGTTCTATCTCATTGGCTCAAAGCTTACAATTCAGGTGCATACTGACCCAACAGATTGTGGTTCATCGATACTGGCTTCTTGTCAACATGATTATGCGTGTGTTTTAGGTTCGTGAAATTGTGTGCGGTCATTGCTTCCGCGCCCGAGCTGGACATGCCTACAAGGATATCACACTTTGACAAGATGACAGCTGCTCTGAGGGACCTTAGCACTGGTAGGTCACAATTACACCCCATATTACATACGCCTTCTGCCTAGTACACCCTTACAAGTATGCTCCCTAAGTACACACCATCACATATGCTAAGTACACCCTATGTCAAATATAATGGCTACAATATATTTTAGGTGACCTGGCGGTCTAGGGGTAAGGTGTCAGACTTCTGTGCTGGCAGCCGGGGTTCAATCCTCGGTCCCGGCACAGATTTATCTGATTACCAAACCCTTCCTTCACCTCTGACAAGACATCTTGTGAATGTGAGGAATGCCAGGCCTCCACCGTGGTTCGGATCCCACGTTAAACTGTAGGTCCTCCATTCCATCTCACAATCACCCTACCATTACACATTAGCGTAAGTGGGTATAACCCGGACGGGTAGTAAGACGCGGTGCTAATAATAATACAATATATTTTCTCTTTTCTTACCAGCTAAGTGAGAATCAACCTTATTGGCTGGACTGTTTATCAAGCTATTTCTATTTCAAAAGCATATTCCCTTATAACTCGTTATTCACCAACAGTTTCTCCTGCAATGCAAAAATGACCCTTTATGGTTTTAATCATGCACATGCATTTTCAATACAAAATACTCGCAGATGCAAGGTACACAATCGAAAAGCACGCTAACTAAGCGTATCACATTTCCGATTATTTTTAAAAGTACTCGATAGTTACTCAATTGTTTTTATTCGGCACCTCGGCAGTTGTTTTTTTTCCATTATCGCATATAATGAAACTTATTATTGTATTTCTTAATTATTTTGATTATAATTTCTCCTTAGTGAAATACAATTATTTATAAAATGAAACTAAATAGAGTATGTTACAAAATAGAAACAAATAAAAACTGTTTTCACTTTTAAAAAGGTACAATTATCAATTCCTTTAGCGGGAATATATAAAGAAAAGTTTATTTTATTAGAAAGAGCACACAACTTTTTTTTTTGTGAGAGACTTCTTAAAACGAATACTTTCATCTTGACTGTACATGCAACAGTGAAACCTGAAAATAAGGGGGTGGAGGTCACTGTCAGTGTCGACTGCCTACCGCACGAAGAGATTATTAACATGTTATTAATATCAAATCCCATTGTAAGACTCCCAAGTAATGTTGTCCAACCGATTCGCGTAGATGATTCGCTAAAAACTACTCGAGGAATTTTTACTCAATTACTATATTATTTTTAAATAGAATCGAGTAATTATTTGCTCGTGTCCATCACATCACTAGTCACACCCCTTCTTGCAGACCCACCTCTGACGGAGCCCCTCTCGGACTGCTTCTCCCTTGGTGAGGTGCAAGTGACCATGAGAGAAGGGGGCACCATCACCAAGGACAGCCCGGTGGAGGTTACAGTGGACCTGGACAGCTCCTTGCCCTGTCCCATTAGGGGCTGCAGGGTGGACCTTTCTATCGAGGAGGTGAAGACCAATGTCAGCACTGGAGTCCCAGCCCCTCGTCCCCAAGAGGCGCCAGCGGAAAGAAGGGCCAGGAGGGGGCAAGCGTCGCAACCTCCCCCCTCTTCTGTGGCCAGCACCTTACCACACAGGTACAACAGTGAACATCGTAATATCCTAATCTGGATTCCTCGGTGGTTTTTGAACCCTAAAAGCTAAAGACTAGGGTTTGTGGTGGATAAAATTATTCAATTTTGTTAAAGATAAAGTTGTATTTTGGTATTAAAAGTCTGTGAATGAAATACTTTTATTTATAAATAAAAATGGTAAAAGATAACTTAATGTTTAGCATGTTAAAATGCTATAGAATAAAAGAATCTCATCTTAAATTGTATTATATTTGGAAAAAGTTACAGGAAAGGTGGATAGAAATATATAAAAGTAAAGAACACAATATGGCTTTCACAATGAAAAGAAGAACACAGTTCACACTTTAGATTGCTGCCACTGGACAAAGAGGTAATGGTTGCTTCTTAAAGAAAATCAATCATCACCGCCCAATCCCCCAACCTAGGTTTCATTCTATCGGAACTCATCAGGGAGGAGTGTGATCTCGATATTTTGATAACTGAGCCATCTTCCTAACCATTTACAATTTCAATCTTTTCCCATGCATCCCTAATAAAAGCCATCTGATGGAATGAACCCCCAGTTTCAAGCCCTTGGTAACTCTTTGTGGTGGGTGCCTTGGTCTTGTAGGATCATTGTAGATGACCCGTTGAGGCAAGCGAACAATCCCGTCCTGTCTCGCCTGAGTATGGTGGAGCATTTGGACTACCAGCAGGACAAGAGTCTCAGTTCTGCCAGTATGGCCTCCAAGAACACCAAGCAGTACCTCCGACGCTCAGACAGTCACGGACGCTACAGGAAGACCTCCGTGGCCGCCCGCTCCGACTTCTCGTACTGCCTGTCCGCAGAGGATATTGTTATCAATCCCGGGAGGAACACGGTTACACTTAGGTGAGTGTCGTTTCCCTTCAGGACATAAATTAAACATCTGTGTGTGTGTGTGTGCGCGCGCGCGCAAAGATATCATAGTGGTGTGAAGGGGGAAAATATACGTTTTGCTTGGAACAAACACTGAAAGCTCAAAATTTATGTCAACTTGCTAATATTTGATGAGTAAACCTTTAACTATAAAGTCATGTGAGGCTTCATTATGTAGAACTTTTCCCGATAAAATTTTTTGATACATTTTAGTGCAACAATCTGTTACCATTGCTTTGACGATCTACTAGTGAGTGAATATAAATTAGGTATGAATCAAATATGAATCATAGATAACATCATAAGCAAAAAAAGTTTCACTTTCCCAAATTGTTATAGTCTTTTCATTCGATTTTGATTTTGATTCAGCTTCGGAACGTTTCACTAAATTATAGAATTGATATTAATTATAGATGGGATCCTCAAATCCCTCGAATCCTTAAGCATATTCGAAATTCTAGGATTCATTGTTATCTGTGCTCCAGAACTAATTATAATCGTAGGATGAACTCATACCATCAGGCACCAGCTTCACTGGCTCATTGGTCAAAGGCATAACTCTCATTTTAGACTGGACTGCCACTGACAGGGAGATTGGGGTTCGATCCTGGACAGGTGTGCTGAGGTTTTTTTTTTTCTAAATGGTTTTCCACTCTACCTCTATGCATATATAGGTACATTTCCTCTAAATTCAACCCTACTCAGCCCTAACTCATTAAAGTAACTAGTACATATGTGTATAATCTTATAAGGTGCCAGACAAATGCTTAAAAAAAACAGACCCCAGACCAGTAATTTAACACTTAACTGAATGTATGAATGTTATAATGAAAGAAATATAACAAAAATGTTAATATCTAGTTACTATTTAGTATTTGTATCATATGTTCATAATTTTTTACAAGATTCAGGATTCAAAGATAAATTGGAGATTCAGATCTGTAAAAAGTGGATTTGACCCAACTCAATAATAATCAATTATATAATATATTGACCCTTCATGCTTTTCAGGTCTAAGGCCCGTGAGAAGGGACTATACAGGCTGGGGCAATTGTCCCTCCGCGTGGCCAGCAACTTGGAGTTCCTCTCTGGGACGCTGACTCCCCGTGTTGGTTTCGAGGTCACTCGGGAACCCCCCTCTGTGACCTTGAACATGGGGGGCAAGGATCTCCTCGCCGGACTCGAGCAGGATATGGTCCTAACGGTGTCCTCTGGGAGTCAGAGGATAGAGGAGGTGAGACTCTTTAGGGACTAAGAGGGGGAGGGGGGGAGAACCTCCCGCATTACGAACAAAACACAAGCAAAACGTTAAAAATATCTTCTAAAATGATCTCGCTTGCTAACATATTCATATGTGCAGGAGTTTGAACATGTTTTTAAAATTTTATTTTATAAAAATGTTTAGATCACTTTTTGTTTACAAATTCAAATCTTTATTTTATCTACGAAACCCAAATCTTAGAAAGAATGACGTTAAGAAAGTAACTTTCCTCCATTGTTATGATTATATTTTTATTTTCATTTAGGTAAGGGTGTGTGAAATCTACTTTTTCATTTTGAAACAAACTCGAATTGAATGTATGAAATATTCTTGAAGCCAGATCGAAGTTTGAATATTTCTTGTTGGTTGCTTTATACTTAAAACAATATAATTTATTTTTTATTTCTAGCATTTGACTACCCATTCGGGTTATATGCTTATGTACTAATTACGTTGAGGACCTTAGGGGTTAGGAAGGTTAAATTTAGAGGAAGCACTCTCACATTTATGTGGAAAGCGAGTGGAAAACCATTTTGGATAAAACACCTTTAGCACACCTGACCGAGATTTGAACCTTGATCTCCACATCTCATTAGCCCAGTCTAACACGAGAGCTACACCTTAGAGCATTCGACTGCTGAAATGGGTAAACAAACCATTTAATGAGTAAATAACAATAATATAAAGTTTAAAAGCTTAGTGATAATTGACTTACATATATATTTATTTTCTTGCTATAAAAATATGACTATTAAATTTCAACTTCATTTTACAATTTACATATCATATAATATGAAAAAACAATGGACACAAACAAAGCTTTTAAAACTTATGTCTCACTTTTGAGGTTAGAATGAAATTGCTGTATTAATTAATAACACATTGTAGTTCATGACTAAAAAAAGTATCTCTCTGTGCATGATTAACACTTAGTTATAACAAAAACAGCAAAATCTTAGTAATAAAACATGTAAATAATAACATTAAAAGGCTTAAGGATTCATATCCTGAAATAAATATTTTTTCCCTTTCGACGTTATCATTATTTTAATCGGGTCAACGCGGTATATAATTCCTTTTACCAATTGCTTGAAATGACTATAATAAGCCAAGATCTTTATAATATAATAAGAATGGTACCCTCTAATCCTGAAGAATATTCAAAATTCAAAGATTCAAGAAAATTCTGACTTCATCATTATCTCTTATGTTCTTAATCTGTTCCAAGATTTAAATCCGTGAGTTAGTTGATTTGATCCAACTTTATAACACAATACAATTAATGTATTCAAATTATTTTTTTGAGGTTCTTACATATCTTGAGTCTCGATTGCATAGGAATCGAATATTTGACCGTCCCATCACTAAATATAAGACATTAGAGTGTAAATATCCATGCCCCATGCTCTAGAAAGGGTTGTCTTGTGTCCAGGGTGCTTGTCTGAAGCTGCACGCCTCTAGAGGTCTCTTGCTGCAAGTCCAGTCCAGTGAGGAGTCCTTGTGTCAAGAGATCTTGGTACCTCTCCTCCAGACAGAGCCCTTCACGACCCTGTCCATGCAGTTGAGAGTCATGGCCGAGTTGCCCCCCAAGAGGGACTCTTCAGTCATAGAGCATAAGGTACGATTTGACGACGCCGAGCAAAACAGAAGATAAGAGTTGGATGTTTCCAATGCACAAAGGCGACATCTTCTTCCTTTCTTCTGTCTTCTATAGTAGAGGTAGCACACAGGAATTCTTATACATATTGTTTTATTATTACATTATTGTCTAGCTTTTTCCGACTAGCAATGCTCGAATAAGTGTGTGGGTAATTCACTATACAGTCAACTCTCGATAACTCAGACTAAAGCGGGCGGGGGTCTGTCCGAGCTACGAAAAGTCTGTCTTGTCAAAGGAAAATAAAGTTGTGCCTATGGAATGAAAACTAATATGTACTTTATCTAAAGTAATATTATACTTTAATGTGACGAGGTAAACAATACATATCAGATAAGACATACACACATAATACAGTTAGGTACTGGAATGAGAAAGGTTGAGATTACAATAGACCTACAGTACTTACAAACTATCTACATACTGTACTGTATGGGAGGGGTAGTAGAGCTGCACCAAGCCCCTGAATTACTCTTCTTCTATAACATTTGTACCCTGACAGCATGTGGCTAGCATGTTACTATACTACTATATTTTCCTTTTTCTCTCCTTTTGTCTTTTTATGGTTTTCTCTTTTAGGAAGTTGCGTCACACTCCTCCCTGATGAGTTCCGATAGAATGAAACCTAGGTCGGGGGATTGGGCGGTGACGATCAATTTTCTTTAAGAGGCAACCATTACCTCTTTGTCCATTGGCAGCAGTGTAAAGTGTGAACTGTGTTCTTCTGTTCATTGTAAAAGCCATTCTGTGTTCGGCTCTTTTATGTGTTTCTATCCACCTTTCCTATACCTTCTTCCAAATATAATTCTTTACATTGAAAAATAACACTTTGACACATAATAAAATCTGACACCTTTGACTTGATAGACCACTGTTCTTACCGCTGAACTGCCCAAGGTCGTTCTTCACTGCAAACAATATGCCAAGTGTTACCCCCCTCGGGTTCCCTCACAGGTGATGGTGCAGTGCCCCTGGCTCGTGGAGGACAGGATCATCCCTTTACACTTCAAGCCCCCCTTCATGTCCACTTGCCGTCTACACACTGCCCAGGTGCGCAAGTTTGTGCAGGTGGTGGTGGCAGGCCTCACCACCCAGATGGTGGAACTGCGGGAGCCGGAATTGTCTGTGATGTCTGACCTGGATCTGCCCCTTATGTCTCTCAATCCGCAGCACGGACAGAAGCAGGTGACCTTAAACTTATGTTACGGTGCAGTCCGACCCGCGTGTTCAGAATTTTATCTTAGAAAACATGTTTTGAAACAAGTTTAATTTTTTTTGTTTTTCTTAAATTTTAATTTTATTTGCATTACTCTATTTTTTCTATCACGTCTCACTACACCCAAGGGTTATAAGCATATATATTTTTTACCACCGCGTCTTACTACTCGTTTGGTTTATATGCATATGTACTAATTACACTAATGAGTTAGGATTGAGAAATGTTTAATTTAGAGGAAATATCGCATTTGTGTAGAGAAAGAGTGGAAAACCATTTAAGTAAAACCACCCTCAGTACATACCGATGGGCGTAGAACTCTGATCATCCTGTTAACAGCAGTCCAGTCCTAAGCAAACGTGACAGCTCAGACCATTTGACTTCTAAAGGGGGTCATATTGCTTTAAAAATTAGAGATCATATTTTAACCCTTGATTATTATTTTTTTCAATACAATATTAAACATTCTTTAAGCAGTTTAGAGTTTGAAGTTGTCCAAAATTTAGAACCAAACCATTAATACATACTTAATCACACCGTTCCTTTATGGGGTAGGCGAGGAACTGTGCATATATATATCAACAAAACCATACTTAATCCATCCTCACTATTTTTCTCCACCCTTCCCTATCCTTGGATACTCCCTTTGCTTTAACAACATCCATACACCGAGTCATACATGCTCTTGTATTCTTGAAACTCTTAATGTTTCTCTTTTTTCACACATTCGTCTACAACATTTAGCCAAGTCTTCCTTTTGATCTACACACTCTACCTTAATATATTTCCTTCGTTAGTTGATCCACACTCATCCCCTCAACATGCCCAAACCAACGTAAGACGCGGTGCAAAAAAAAAACTGACAAAATTCAAATCTAAGTCCTAATATACTTTTTAGTCCCAAAATTAGAGGAAATAAAAAAGACGCCTCATGCAGCCATCTTGACTATCCACTCCTCTCCGTTGGCTTGTTTCCAGATTGCCGGTAACAACATGAACGTGTCGTTCATGTGGGAGGTGGACGTGGACGCTGTGCAGGACACTCCCCCCATAAAGACCGAGTTCTCCGTCAAGTACAGTCCCATCAACAACGTCACAACCCTCTCCTCCGAGCAGCTCTTCACGACATACAAGTGCAACTTTGATGTTCAGGACTACAAGGTCAGATTATATTATTCACTGGTTTGTAAGATATTACAATCATTTTAACTAGTTTTTAGGGGTGTGTTGTCTACTTCTTCAATTCGAAGCGAGCTCAAATCAAATACATTAAATATTCTATAAGCTAAATCAAAGTTCAAATATCTTTGGTTAATCTGTTTTGGAAAATAAATATATTGTGTTTATTTATATCACTTTATCCACTAAACCCCCTTTTTTATTATAAATTGTTTATTATCACGACAAGCATTTATATTACTTCAGATTTTTTCATATAATCACTAATTTGTAATATTTATAACGCCTAAAAATGACAATAATTGAATATAAATTGGGTATTTTAGCCATCAAAATTTTTATTAGGGAAGCTTTGTAACAGTCGAATTTTTGTACATCCCTATAATATACAATGTATTTTGCTTTGTGATAGCCTAGTACCATACTTCTTAAATTCAAAGGCTTCATCAATTGTAAAGAGATCCATAGACTCTCAAGCATGCTTGGGTCACTTCTGCACACCATGTGTGTTGTTTTTAAGCCCCGGTTGTGTTTTATGTCAAGTGTATACTCGAGAAATCTTTTCTTCCCGAGACGCGTATTCTCACCACGGTTGCTAGCACACTGTCGACATAATTGACAGGCACGACCATACACTGTCAAGAAGATCAAACAAGTTTGTTGAATGTCAAGCTCAAGTAAAGGCTGTTGTCAACATGCTTTGATAAGTTTGTGGGCTCTTTATGACACAGTACCACTAACAGAAAAAAAAACTTTGATTCTAATAAAATAAATTAAACACCCTACACCTAAGAAATATATTTATTAGAGAATTAATTTTACTAACAACAATAGTACCGTGTTTATCAGTAAAGTCTGTTCAGCGTAGGAATTGTTTTCTGAAAGGCCTTTTTCCCTACCAGAAATCTATTATATAGTAAGATATTGGTAGGAAAAAGACCTTTCAGAGAGTAATTCCTACCGTGAATGGAATATAGGAATGTTATTCATCTCTTCCTTGTGAATCAGTATCAGTTCTTGATAATTCTAAGCCCTCTTTATCATCTCTTAACTATCGTCTTCTGAAGCATCTAGAGCATTGATCGAAAAAGAACTGTTGATTCTTAGACGAAGCCTGTTTTTAGAAACTTTTAAATGTAGAAAAATGTGTGTCTTAGAATCGAAGAGATATTATAATTTGTTGTATCACGGTCGATAGACCCTGTTTGTGGTGCGGTCCCGCGTGGAACCCATGAAGGGCTCCGAGCTGTGTCGGTCGGGCACCATGTGTCACCTGCAGCTGAAGGTGACGAGGGTGAACTCTGGCCCCCACAATTCTCTCATGTATGAGGTGCTGGCAGACCAGACCATGTGGGCGGTGTGTGGCCGGACAGCAGGTCAGTGTTGACTTATCATACACACATCGTTTGGTTAGGTTTTGATCAGGGATGGGACCCTTGAGGAAATCTCGGATTCAAGTTTCAAAACTAAAAAAAAAATATATATATATTTGTATTTTTCACATGAAACTTGTTTGATAGCTTTAATATTGCTTATTGGTGGCTCAGAACCAATTATAATAATTATAGGATGGACTTAACACTTAACCTTTTTTTTACATTTGAATATTAATTTGTAAAGTACATGATGCAAAGAAATGGAAATGATTGAACATAAACTGATTATTTTAGTTGTCGTTACTTTTATTGGCAAAGGTTATATTATTATTATTAAAGATGGGATATTTTTCGGAAGCAAAGTCGAAGCTTATCTTGTTTTTGAAGCCAATTCATAAGTTTCTGACCTCTGCACACCCCTGTTATATTTCTTCCCCCATTGTCAGGAGATTGTATTAGTGCCGATATTGTGTCCAGGTGTGATATCATTGGAGACGGTGGACAAACAGAACATCACCCTGGACGTGATGCCTCTCATTGGTGGCTATCTGCCTCTCCCGGGGATCCGTCTCTCCAAGTACATACCCGCGGACCACAAGTCTCCAGGCCGAGGTAATTAGGCGGAACCACAAAGACTACCCCCTGTGGGGTTAATCTTTGAAGGTTTTTTTATTGTCACGTTTCACTACCCGTTCCGGTTATAGGCATATGTACTGATTACATAAATGTGCTAGGGATGAGGAAGGTTGAATTTAGAGGAAATGTACCTGCATTTACACAAAGGGAGAGGGGGGGAAACATCCTCAGTACAACCGACCGAAGCAGCCATTCATTCACTTAAGAAGGTATTTAGAAGTTATAAACACAAACCATGGCTGTACTTTTCTCAGGTAGATTTTGTAGGCTCTTTTATCTCTCGCTGTTAGAAATCATCGTGTGCTGATTTAATCAGTCGGTTCAGAAAGTGCACGTTTGTACCTCAAATAAACAAAAGGGAAATCAATTGTTTAGTTTTTAATTTTATCGGCTCAGTTTAGTAAAATGCTTTCATGTCCCTCTGTCCACCCACCGTTCTTCCTCTAATACTTTCATCGAATAATGTTTTGTTTTACCATAGAATTTAAAATATTTGATTCTTTTAAATTGTATCTCATTTTTTATCTAGAATATCCAAACTGAATGTTGTAGTTGTTAATAATAAATTGAAAATGATAAAGTGAGAATGGTTATTTCATCCAAATTGAACTTAATACAGAGTGACCCACCTCAGTGGCGTAGTTGGCTAACGCGCTTGTCGTGTTGAGCTCGACTGCTGAGGACGGGGAGATCAAGGTTCGAATCTCGGTCGGGTGAATTGAGGGTGGTTTTTCCATTCTCCCTCCACGCAAATGCGGGTTCACTTCCTTTAATTCAACCTTTCCAATTCCTAATCCATTAGCGTAATTAGTACTTAAAGCGTATAACCCGAATGGGTAGTAAGATGCAGTGCTAAATATTATTATTATTAATACAAAGTGGTTTAGCCCAACGTAAAAATTGGAGCTCACCCACTCCTGTGACAAATAAACCTAGCTATTCCATCTGTTGTTAGATTTGAGCCAAACACTCGCAAGTCTCTGGTTGATAAAACGTCTCTATCTCCTCCTCCCTTAGACATGAACCGCAAGATAGAGCTGAGCTCTCACCCGCGGCTGGAGCCGTTTAGCCCCGGACAGGTGTACAACAGCAGCAAGGCCCAGCAGGTCCACGTCATCACGTCGTCAACTGCGTCGCAGGACACTTCGCAGTCTTAGAGCTTCCTCACTGCGGTTGTCGTCATGACGGCTCAATGGACATTTCACTGCCAAGATGCTGGGTGTCGGCCGCGTACTGTGTCTCTCCCCTTGCTCCCTTGAGATACAAAACCATGACTAGCATTGTCGCGACCACAATGCTTCCTTGAGGACAGGTCACTAACCCGGGGCTCTTTGGAAAGCTCTTTGTCTCTCTCTCTCTAATGGCCGACCCTCACTCGTTTCTTTCACGGACTCACACTTGTCAGTCTACAAGTAGCAAGTGTAGGAAACCTTACAAACACAGTTATTTCAAATCGCAATTAAATCTGTAAAGTTTATTGAAAAAGGTATAGACTTAGAGTCCAGTTTTCGTAGGAAGGGCCTTTTAGAAAAGACAAATATGTATTTTCACAATATTATAATTGTTATTTATAGGTATTGATAATACACATCAAAAGTGACAGCTATAGATCACAAGACTTGACGTATCAACACGTCAAAATTCTAGTAACTTTTCTGTCACATAAGGCGCTTTCTATGAAAATTGGATGTATGTATATTAACGCTGCTAGGGATAGCTTACTGAACTAGACCATGGTTCTAAGTAGGAAATAAAATCATTTATTTTACTGGGTAATGCTGGGGTATAAATTGTTTATATTAAACACTAACAAACACATTCAGACATTGGCACGGCCTTGAAGAGACCAGACCTGACTGTCTTTTGAAAGTCTTGATATGGATGACTGTTAGGACTTGTTACTTGGTGGTAATGTATGTTCAAGTTGGGGTGTGCAAAACTTGGAAAATAACACATCTTCTCTAATAAAACTATTGACAGCTAAAATAAACACACACACACTAGTTCGATTTTCATCATTTTGCACTGTCATGTACATTACAAAATATATGTTCACATGTAAAAAATGTAGTTATTGAATTACGTGCTTAAAAGTAATGTAATCTATAAACGTAGGAATAAACCGGATATATGGAGTTTTGCAATAAAAACACTTTGTTGTACATCATATTTAGTGTATATTAATGTTATTTAACTAAGTACGTTATAATTTTTCAAGCTTAAAACTAAAACTATTTAAAATATTTCATCCTGACTTTCTTCAAATTGTAAAATTGGACTTTGCACATCCCTATGGTTTCCATGTTGGAAGTTTCTCAGCGGCATTTAACTTGTTGTGAGAAGGAGGTTCTTTATTTGGAAAGTCTGTGAAACTACTTCTTTATAATTACAATTAAGAAAAAATGGTGGGTTATATATATATATTTTTTTGTGTTTTAAAAGTTTATTGGTCTACGAAGAATTTGTATAATGTCTTCAAATGCCTGTTTTTCTCATGTCAGTGAAAGCACAAAATTAGACATGTAAATATATTGTGTATAGAACGAACATGTATATAATATAATTTTATATTAGATTATTATTTTGTAGTTACAAATTAATATTAATGATTTGTTGGTAAATGTAGGAAACTTATTTACGATGCTCAAGTAATTTTGCTGAAATTAATCAAAGGTGATGTTTTCCACCCCTAATTTGTTATATTTTTTATGGTCATTATTTGTAATTTTTTTCCTTACAAAGTGTATTCTGAATGGACGAATGAAATTATGGGAATATTTAATATCTATCCAAATTAATTTTATCGTCCATCTCTGACATTTAGCACCAGAGGGAAAAAGTTTGTTGATTAGAATGGTTTTGTCTTGATTGGGAAAGTATGTAATATTAGTTTTTAATTTTGCTTTTACTCATTTGGATGAGTTTACTACAGAAACATTATATTAAGGCTGGATTTATATTCGTACATAGTGTACAAAGCACGATTCATAATACAAATACAGTATCATATAAAGAAACGTGGTTAGTTTTGCTGAAACCAATTTTTTTTTAATCTCTAGAAATGGTTTTAACTTCCTTTTTTCTGTTCTCTA
Organism: Timema shepardi; assembly: GCA_902151425.1. Classification (NCBI taxonomy): domain Eukaryota; kingdom Metazoa; phylum Arthropoda; class Insecta; order Phasmatodea; family Timematidae; genus Timema; species Timema shepardi. The sequence continues at coordinate 3,743 of CABFVX010005187.1, read as the reverse complement.
AAAAATACTTCTTCCAAGGACTCATTTGATAAACATTAAACTTAAAACATTTTTAATTTTTTTTGTCATAAAATCAACCTAATTAAGTCCTGCCTGTATTATTAAATCAAATTTGATTTTTTATCTGGTAAAGTTTTTTCATTGTAATTAGTATCATGGTAGACAAACTTCTCTATAACCAGAATAAAAAAATGTATTATTTCATTTTCATTCATATTTACAAATGTAATTTATGACAAACCAAGTATGGTTACTACAAGTCACTTAAAACACAAACACAAGATCTTCTTTGTATATCGGCCTTTAGTTGGCTAAAGCTTCTCCGCGCATCCTCATTGGCTGATACAAAGGTAGTTTATTCTCCAGTCCTTGTATTATGAATGCGTTGTGCAATATTCACCATGTTTGGTTATAAAAACCATGATTGAAAGTAATGTGCTCCAATTTCATTCTTAGTATGTGTTATGCATTAATATGAACTCAGCCTAAGCAAAAAATAAACTTTTTTTTTCCTTCAAAATATCTCATAATTTACCCCTTTCATTTATAAATTTGGGTTTTATTTTTATCCGTAAATATAGCTCAGCGGAGGCTAATGATATAGAATAAAAATGTTGTTTTACTAGATTTGAAAACGTTAAATTACACCCCAAATGAGTGAAGGCCGCGACCAAGTTATAAAATAAAGAAGTAAACAGAATTTCTACTTCTAAATAGTGATTGTTTTTTTTTTCTCACTTTCATTACATTCATTTATTTTTCAAACATGGCTAGTTCTTATAATTGATTAAATTTATTTGCAAGGGAAAAAAAAATCTTGTACTAAATTTATTTCTAAGCAATACATTTTAAAAAACCAATTAGCGTCACCCTTTTTTTTGTATGGAGTTGTTGATAATTTAGAAAATGTTTTGTAAGTGTTGTAAATGTACGCATCATTTCCCTGTTCTGTAGCTACACGGATAAATTAGAATAATTAAAAAAGGCTCACATTCTTATTTTGAAGCGAAAGGGGTCACCGCTACTTAATTTACAACTGACGAACCGGCGGGTGCACCGGATCTAATCTAACCGCCGTCGTTTAGACAACGATCAAACAAAAAGTGTCTCTTTTTCTATAAATATTGTGAACTGAGATTTATTGTTGAAACTACTTAAAAGAAAAGTGTTTGTTTATTCTTATTGCATACAGAGAGTTCTACAAACATCGAAGTAATGATGCAACACGACACGTAACGTCTCCTTGTATTTCAATTAATGTCAAACCTTGTGTTACTGTTGTGTCTTAGTGTAAATAGATGAGAGGTTGTAACATATTCTTCTCTTCTTTTTTTGTGGTGATAATAGTCATTATTAATTAGAGGTCTGCATGCTCAATATTTTTTGATTCGAGTCAATCTTGAGCCTCTCTCTATTTGGCTCAAAGCTTGAAATTCGAGTACTTGCAGACCTCTACTATTAATAAAAATATTAGTTAATAAAGATCATTAATATCAATTTAATTTTATAAAAAAATAAAGTGGCAATTTTTTTATATTATGTTTTTTTATTTATTTTGTTAGTTTGATAATAGCATCAGACATTTTAGCTCAGTTGGTAGCTTGTATGTCTACTGAACCAAGAGTCCCGGGGTCGATTCCCGCTATGGCTGGAATATTTATCACTGTTGAAATAGAGGTTTGGTTTACCCTTTCATATTGATAAATTAACAGCCAGTTGGGTTTTGCTCTTACCTCACTTTTATGTCAAAGTGTAATTTTGATTCCCCCTCACCCCCTTCAATATCCATAAATAGTCGAGTATCTAAATTAATAATTTATTTATTTTTATATTCACATTTTGACCAAAGTTTTCATAGTAAGTGTCGGGGAGGTTGTGTATGTAATTCATACGTATCTTTCCTATAACAGGCTTATCACTGATGGGAGAATCGAGAACTATTCTTGAATTTGGTGTTTCAGGACAAAACCCGGGGAAAGGGTTTGAATCTTGCCATTTGTCAAGGATCGCTCTAAATTACTCTGTGAGCTATCCTAATTTTGAATTATTTTTTTCTTAGGGAGAATCACTCCAAATATTCTGTAGAGGAGGATAATTTTCTAAATGTTTTCCGAACAAGGCCCTCTCAGAATAACTTTTAAGGGCATTCATTGTGGTCTAGTCCCCAGGACCCTCTTTGACTTGGAGGACAATTATTTTCAAAACTTTAGTAATCCCGCTACTGTTTAACTTGTCTACTCTTCACTTGCGTCTGAGCTCACATGACAAGTCGAACAATCACTTTCTGATAAAGACATAAAACGTGTGATGATAGTATTGAGTAATTCCAGAGTTGTACTGGAATTTATTTATTTTTTATGAGGAAGGAGCAGTTTTTTATTTGTACTCACCTGTGGCGAAGTCTCCTAAATTAGTAATGGTTAGAATTTTATTTTGAAGTAATTAAAAATTTTTAAAGTGTTTTAATTTTTATTAATTTTTATTATATTTGTAAGAAGTACACGAAAGGTAAACACAAACATATTAAAAGGAACAAACACAATATGGTTTTTACAATGAAATAACATATTTCTCACTTTACACTGCTGCCACTGGACAAAGGAAGAGGTAATGGCTGCTTCTTGAATAAAACCGATCGTTACCGGCCGTTTAGTTTTTTTTTAGGAACTTGTCAGGAGGTAGGGTGAAACTTGCAACGCAACTTCCTAAAAGATGAAACCAAAATTAAACGAAAAAAAGGAAGAATGATAGGTCAGTCAGGTGGGGAAACTACACACTGTTGGTCATCAAGTATGGCTCACATAATTCATTGGACAGTTGGTATGTTTGGAAAAGACAGCGCCTCGCTACCCATTTGGGTTATTTGAGCGGTGTGTGATGTCAGAGTTGCAGGGTGTCTTGACTAATGTAATAGCTACTATTCTGTTCATGTGTGGAACTTGTATTGTACAGTGTATGTAATTAGTTTACTCTATACACGCATAGTTCTGTGTGCATGAAACAAAAAATAATGTTACTTCATTAAGACACAGTCCAATTATCATATATTTAATAGATAATATCAATACCTATGGAATAACGCTAAGATCACTCGCTTCTGTGGCCGCATAGTCTAAGGCGCTAACATCACGGTAGACTAGACTTATGATGATGGGAAGATCGAGGTTTGAA
>CABFVX010005186.1:12925-37074 GCA_902151425.1 Timema shepardi | reverse complement strand
CCCCCCCCCCTAAACGGCTTCCCACTTACCCTCCACGCAAATTGCACGGGTAAATTTCCCTCTAAAATGCCGCTTGCCTCATATTTCTTTATTTAATTAGCGTAATTTAATGCACGCATTTAGGCTGGGCGGACACCCAAGACGCAGTGGGCAACCAATAATACTGGGAGGAATATTGCGTTACCAAGTTAATTCTTAAAAATATAAAAACAAATCAACGAAGGTGACGTGTATATTTTCTTAGAACGCCTTTACCTTCCGAAATTAGTATTATGTACAGTTCTTCGAAAGCTCTACAATTCTATTGAGTACTGAAGCCGTGAGATGAGTTAAATACTACACTTCATACAGGCATGGTTTGCGGGTCGCATTATCAGTCTGTACCGCCGTGAGATAGATCAAATACTAAATTTCATACAGACATGCTTGGCGGGTCGCATTATCAATTGGTACCGTCGTGAGATAGATCAAATACTACATTTCATACAGGCATGCTTGGCGGGTCGCATTATCAATTGGTACCGCCGTGAGATAAATCAAATACTACACTTCATACAGGCATGGTTTGCGGATCGCATTATCAGTCTATACCGCCGTGAGATAGATCAAATACTATATCTCATACAGGTATGCTTGACGGGTTGCGTTGTGACATGTTAGAAAATATTTACAATAACACAACTTAATATAAGAAAAAAGCAACCACCCTAATCATTAATCAATCACACCAACATGCCCCTAGGCCTCTCCACACCTACCGACGGATTTCTTCCTTCTGTCTAACTTTATCTGGCCTTCTCTTTCTCCCCCTCACCCGAAACATCGCTTTTCCTCCCCTCCCCCCGGACGCCTATTTTTTGTTGTTGTTGCCCAGGATACTATCTGTCAAGTCACGTGTTCCGTCCAGCGGTCTTCCTGTCTTTACAGGGTGTATCTTGACTAGAGCTTGATGGGTAGAAGGAGAGAAGGTTTGATGATGGGGGGGAAGGGGGGCGCCGGCGTACCCTCGTCAAACTTTCCTTTCAATCCTCCCTTTTAACTGCAGACTACCTGCCCTAGACCTGTTATCAAGTCTACCGTCACTCCTTCCTTCCATTGAATGTGCTGCCGAGTTCCTTTCGGGTTCTGAACTGACTTTTCCTCTTTACTGTGATAACAGTTTGTCTACATCAGGGCTTCCTTAAACCTCCTAGAGCAACCGAGAGATTTTATAGCGGACCCCCCCCTCCCCTCCCTCTACTTATAGTCTTAAATAGATATGGGAAAAACGGGGGTGATATTTAATTACAATTTTTACTACAGTTTTTTAAAAATGTATTATAGAATATAGCCCGCCTCGGTGGCGTAGTTAGCTAACTGTTGAGCTTGACTTCCGAGGATGGGGAGATCGAGGTTCGAATCTCGGTCAGGTAAACAGGGGGTGGGTTTTCCTTAATTGTTCTCCACTCTCCCTCCACGAAAATGCGGTTTCACTTCCTCTAAATTCAACCTCCCCAATTATTAATACATTAGCGTAATTATTACTTAAGCGTATAACCCGAACGGGTAGTAAGACGGGGTGCTAAATAAAATAATAAATTTAAAATTTATTATAATATAATTTTACAAAACAAAACTGATCTATTTATCATAATGAGGCGTGCATGATGGGTTCGTTTGTTTCCGGTTCCTATTGATTACGTCATTGATGTCCACGTCACGGTAATGAGAAATAAATCCCATGAACGTTTCCCTACCCGCCTAACTTTCTTTCCTTTAATATTTTGTCGTGATATTCTATTTAAAAATAATTGCAACATTATCACATTAAAAAAAACTTTTCGTCACCTACCAAAAATCCGTTAGTTAGCCACAGTTTGAAGACCACTGGTTTATAGTGGCGACATAAACGAGAATAGTATATTTTTGTTCAAAATTCGTTATAAAGATTTTGATTAAAATTTGTATCTAAGAATTGTTTAATATTACAAACGAAATTACAATTTTGTTTTTCCCATGAAACTTACTTTGAAGCTACTTTATATGAGTGTAACTATCCAGTTTTGATAATTTATCCACAGCTATTTGAGATACAATATATTTTATCATCTTAGAGTTTTAGTACGATTAAAAATTAATATATATATATTTTTTGCAATATAAAAGCAATAGTTTCACAGATGTCATATACAGATATATATGTCATAAACAGATATATATGCCATAAACAGATATATATATAATTAATATTGTTAATATCTTTAGTAAACATAGAGGTCCCTATAATATTAGTATTTCTGTAACAGTGTAAATTATCTCACTCATGCCCTTTGGTAGAATTTTTATTCATTAATGAATATATTTCGTTTCACAAATCTTATACGTTTTCAGTTTTTAGTTTTGTTTAGTTTAGTTTTATATTAAAAGAGAGAAAATCTGTTCTGTGCACCGTACCATTTATTAAAAAATACACTATTTAATAAAATATTTGTTTGGTGACTTGAATGCAATTTTAAACAGCTATTCATATTAAAAAACCCAATTCCTCCTTTTTTTTATAACATAAATCGTGAAATAAAATTCAATTTGGTCTTTCGTGATTAAAAAATAATCAATCATCAATTACAATTTTAGAATTATTATTATTATTCCCACATGGTTTCCTTTAAACCAGTTTGGACGCACATCAATCTTGTATATAAATAACGTACATTCGAAACGCCTCCAGTCCTTATTGAAATGGTAGAGAATCAATTTCTTATCGGGGCCACCCCCCTGACAGAATGAATGAATGATTACACTCAATCAACAGCTGTCCATTTCCTGTCCGATACAGGAAATATTTAGGAGAGCTTTAGTTTACTTGTTGAACCACCCAAAAGATGTCAAGTAATTTCCCAATAAACGTTTGAGATATTATTATTATTATTATTAGCACCACGTCTTACTACCCGTTCGGGTAGTACGCACTTACGCTAATGTGTAACGGTAGGGTGATTGTGAGATGAAATGGAGGACCTACAGTCTTAACGTGGAATCCGAACCACGGTGGAGGCCTGGCATTCCCCACATTCACAAGATGTCTTGTCAGAGGTGAGGGAAGGGTTTGGTAATAAGATAAATCTGTGCCTGGACCGAGGATTGAACCCCGGACCCCCAGCACAGAAGTCTGACACCTTACCCCCTAGACCACCAGGTCACCCGTTTGAGATATTAAAACACTTCCTTTGCATTACGTTTTAATACCAGTTCAAGTTATACATTTGTATTAGTTAAACTATAGTGATAGGGATGATTAAGGTTGCGTTGAGAGGAAGTGTACTTGCATTTACGTGGAGAGAGAACGAGAGAAGAAAACAAGTTAGGAAAATAATTTTAGAGCATCCGACAAGGATTCGAACCCCAACCTCCCGGTAATCGACAGTCTAGTTTATTACGAGAGCGATACCTTAATATTGTGATGAGTCATATGGTTTTTAAAAAAAAATGTTGTGGGCTGGTAAGGAAATAATGAAAAATTATGTTCCTAATAAAATAATTAGTTATTAGTCTATTCTTATGAACACAACTGTTTGTTTGATAAATCTTTTGCTGGCACGATAAACTCAATCTGTGGGCCGTAGGCTTACGACAGTGGCGACCAAAGAGAGTAAATTACATTGAAAGATGTGTTATAGTAACTTACTTTTTGAAATATATTATATTCGGAAAATTACACGAGGAAAACTACAATTTGAAGTATAGCAATATATACAAAAAATTAGCTACATTTTTATATATAGCTATTTTCAAATATTATCATTATTTAAATAATTATTTAATAACTTAATCTACAATGAATTAAATAACTATTTTAAATACTTTATTTCTAATTTATTGCACTAGTAGAAAATATGGCGAAAACTTAGTTAACATTTTGGAAATAACTAGATCTAATATATGATCAAGTAAATTTTGGAAATAAAAATATCTATTAGATCTGGTTTAATTATGTCTGTTAAAACAATTTAATTCATGTGATATATTTAGAGTAAAGATGGATCCATTTATATATTTATCGAATACAAATCTTAAATTTTCTTTTGGATACTGCTTTCGTAGAATTCATTCTGATTTCCCAGTCAAGTACTCCTGGTTTAGCACCCGGAAGAGAATTTGGATGTAAAACAGGCCCGCTATAAACGAGATAGCAAGTTCATGTGACTTTACATAGAAAAATTCCACCCACCCATCCCTCCCCCCAACCCGATTGCGATAAAACGAAAAAGTATGACAGGAAGATGATTAAGACTGAGAATGAATGGGATGATTAATATAGTTTATAAACACCCTGAATAACATGAAATATAAGATTGATTATGTATATACAGCTCCAACGAAAACTTTCACCAACATTTTGGATTAATAACCCATATTGGTGGTCACACAGACAAAACGTCAAGCTCATCTAGTCTGGTTTGCCTGTGTTGATTATGCCTGTATTATATGTAGTATTTTATTTATTTCACGGCACTAATATGCAACGATACAACCCGCCAAACATTCCTGTATGACATGTAGTATCGGACTCATCTCACGGCGCCAGTACTCAATAGAATTGAGTTTGCGGTATTGTATGGTATTAATTTATAAAGGTAAAGAAAGCGTTCTAAGAATATTGTTTATACGTTTAATCTTTAGCTTGAAAGTAATGCAAGGTTAATTTTTTCTCCTAAATATTTTCATTCTCTCCCTTTAAGTGAATACTGGTACTCTTTCAACAAATTATACATTACTAAACCTTACCCAGATTTTGTAATTAAATGCGGGAGGGGGTTAGTAAGAAGACGTAACGCGCAAAAAAAAGTTAACCTTGTTGTTTGAAATGTCGAAACGCTACTCGTATATTGTAGGTCATCCGAACGCCTGCGGTTCGTTTGAACACTCCAATAAGAGACGAGGATACCGTTTGATAGTAGGTACTTATGATCGACCCTTTTAATACAGTTCTAAAAGCTACTAGATCTACACTTAAGTATTTACACGATGGGGGAAAAATAGTGTTCCGAAGCTATCAAGTTTGACAAAGTGTCAATATTGACGTCTAAAAGCTAGATAAAAAAACGACGCTTGACGACGCAAGACACTTTACAGAAAGAGTTTTTATATTTTTTGAAACATACTTCCAAGATCCTTCGTAATATACATTTACCAGATCAGGTATGATAAGTATTAATATTGCATATTATGTTTATAAATCCCCATTATAATCCACACACACACACACACGCGCGCGCGTGCACAAACACACGTATATATATATATAAATATATATGAGGAGGGTTGAATTTAGAGCTAGTGTACCCGTATTTTATTGTCGAGAGAGTGGATAGTTATTTAGGTTAAACCACCCTTGGTGAGCCCGAGTGAGATTCGAACCCCAATATCCCCGTCATAAGCATCCCAGTCTTTTTGGTTTACGTCTTAAACCATTAGGTCACGGATGGTGGTTATATTTTAATATTCAGTGGTAACACGCCAAGTAGGGTGACCTGGCGGTCTAGGAGTAAAATGTCAAACTTCTGTGCTGGGGCTCGGGGGTTCAATCCTCGGTCCCGGCACAGATTTATCTTATTGCCCCAACCCTTCCTTCACCTCTGACAAGACGTGTCTTAATCACAGGCCTCCACCGTGGTTCGTATCCCACGTTAAACTGTATGTCCTATATTTCATCTCACAATCACCCTACCATTACACATTAGCGTAAGTGCGTATAAACCGAATGGGTAGTAAGACGCAGTGCTAATAATAATAACACGCCAAGAGTTAGACTAATTCTTTGTTTTTCTTTTTTAAGACATATTCACTTGTTAAATTTATACTAAACAGACCCTACCTCAGTCAGTAGCGCCTCTCTCTGCTGGTTTAAAAGCCTCAGGTTTGGTTCTAGGTATGACCTAAAAATATATCATTGGTGAAACTGGGATTTCCCTATCATAGTGATCAAATAACGTCCGATGGATTAAATTTTGTATTTTTTAGATATTTTTTTAAAAAGTCTTGTGCTGATATAATCAAACGGATAAGAAATCTTACTTTGAAAACCCAAATCATTGATTAAACCCTTTAACTTTAAAAGTTTGTGAGCCTGTCTTTTCAACAGATGTAGAACAATAGAATAACTCTTAAGGTTGTACGGAAGAAAATAAGATTTTTGTATTTTTTATTACAAATAAATGTTGGCCGAAAAATAAAATATCTTTTTTTTCATTATATAATTTAAGTTCAATTTTCCACTAATGGTAATCTCAAAATTCTTTAAATATTGGTCTTGGGAGCGTTCAATTGATTTCAAAGGAATTATATTAATTTAGAAAGTATACAAATTTGTGTTTTAAGCTATATTCAGTTTCTTGCCTACCCTGTAATGGAGTAGTGTGATTAGTTATGTATGTATTTAGAAAATATCTGTTCAAATACTGCGTGGCTCATAATAAATACTCAAAAACTTCTGAGATTAAACTATTTATATTATTAAACTAAAACAAACATTGTATTTATTCTCCTCAGAAAAAATGTTTTTAACATAAAACTTCAAGAAGGGNGGGGGGGGGGGGGCTACCTTGGTTAGAGACATTTCCGTGCAGACATTCCACTCTAACACGATATTTAACTAAACAATGCGTTATTTTTAAATATGATTCACGCCAAAATATATATGAAAGGTTCCAACAGGTGTATTTTTCATTTTAGTTTCCTTTTCATAGAAAATAAAATGCTCCAGTGCATAGCTTTTTATCTTAAAATAGACATCTACTAAAAACTCGTAGGATTTATGAAAATAACTAATAGTATATACATTGATATAGAAAAATTACACCAAAGTTCATAAAATTAAATAATATAAACTATTATTTACTTACTTTATAGTATTAGAAACTAGGAACACTACTACAAAAAAATTGAGAAAAGAGAAATATCTTCGTCCACCAAAGAACATAAGAATCAAATTCATTTGACCCTAATTAAACAGTATAGATAACTTTGCTTATAGCTCAGAAACTATTGGTATTATAAAAATATATTTCAAATAAAATATTTTTATCTTTAATAATAATAAAACTTTGCAGCGTTAAGTTATTTCGTATCTCAAATATTTAAGAAGTTTGATGAAAATTGGAAAATTTCCACTATGTAAAGTATCTTCAAAGTAATTTTCATGAGAAAATTATAGTTGACATCTTGTTTATAATGATAAACAGCGACTAGAAATAAAATTTAATCAAAATATTTTAGCACTAATTTCGAGAAAAACTATTTTATCTCTTTTTATCCTTCAATAAACTACCCTTAAAATAAGGGTAAGATATCTATTTTTTTTAAAAAAACCTAGGGAGACCTTATGAAAAGCCTAGATATTAAAATAGTTACAGACATACTGACTGACAGACAGACAGACATAAGACATTGCGAAAACAACTTTTTTTTGTTCCAGGCCGTCATGCAACGTCAATATTTATGAAAATCTTGATTTAAATTCTTTTTACGATCACAATACTCCTTTCTCCAAGAGAGAGAGAGAGAGAGAGAGTGTGTGTAAAAAGGTGTAAACATTGAACATTAGCTTGTTTTCAGTACTCACTTGTTGTAAAGTACAATATCAGGCAGCCAGATATGCTCTGAAGGAACATACAGCTCGGTGACACCACCGTACTCTGACGGATCCCAGCGGAACTTATGATCCTGCCACTCCTAAAACAACAGAACCAACTATGTGATCTAGTTTCAAAATAATAAAACTTGATTTACACTTTGGCCGAAAAATTGAGAGCAGAATCTGATTGAGTGTAGCAGAAATTCTCACGCTAGTATGTTGACCCATGCTGTATTGCAATACAAACTAAAAACGGATCATTTAAAATATATTTTATTTTCTAGTGGATAAACTGATCTTTAAGGTTAATATTAATATTGTATATTTTCTAATTATCACTTATTGTGTCGTGAAATATTTTTTTTTTAAACATCCAGAAATACACGTGCGCTCTCCATTTAACGAGTTATTTCAAATAATTTATTAACAGAAGCTGCAGTATCTTGCTTGATAGGCGTATGCACACTGATTGAGTCGGTTGTTTTAGGTGTCTTTGCACTGATTGAATCGGTCGGCTTAGGCGCATGCGCACTGATTGAATAGGCTAGTTTTGAAATTGTATCGGGTCTCCCAAGACGAGGTCACACAGAAAAATGAAAGTTGAAGTCATTTCAAAACGCACCAAGACGACAATGACATAGAGGTTGAATTTCTATGATTGATTTAGAGCTAGTCATGCGACTCTATTTCTGCTTTGCTATTGGTTTCTTTTTTAGGCCAATGTGTAAATTCACAGTAAACTATAATGTGTTAAAAAAACTACCCTTGTCTGCCTCCATGGACGACACCATCCTTACAGGTTGTGCACTCTTTTTTTATTTATCACCACGTCTTACTGACTGTTCGGGTTATACACATATATGATCATTACTCTAATGGGCTAGGGATGAGAAGAGAATAATTTTAGAATAAGTTTACCCACATTTAAGTGGAAGGATTGTGTGAAACCATTCATGATAAGCCACCCTTAGTGGACCATACAGGGATGTTTGACCGCGATATCCACGTCATGAGCAGGCCAGTCTAACACGAGGGTAGCGCGTTAGATTATTCGATCACAGATGTAGGTTATATTAATCTTGGTTTAAGTTTGGATTTGTAAGTAATTTATACGTTGTTATAAAGTCATTTTTAGTTTTAAAACACTTAATTTGGCTTGATTTTAAAACATATTAACTAAAAAGAATCTAAAAGCAGCCAAACTAAGAGAGACAATAGTTAAATCTTTACATACATACATACAATATGTTATAACCACAAATATTCTTTAAATTGGGCATGCAAGGAATGCGAGAAAAAGCCAATGTTTGTGCAGTTTTTATAGTAAAACATTTTTTGACCAAAATAAATAAAATATTGCTCTAGTAATAACATAACAATTTAATTTTCTTCACATGGTGATATCAATAATACCATTAGCATAGTGGTATTAGATGAGAAACTTTTTAAATGAAGAGGAAAAAGTTGTCATTAAATTCCAGGACACCCCTGACATATATTCAACAACTGTTGATATCAGCATGGGAAGAAAATTAAATTTTAAGTTTCTACTGGAGAGTTATCAAATTCTTTTGACACAAAAAAAAGTTTTGCTATCAAATCTTCAAAAATACTGCCCTAAGCTCGCGTTAGATACACTCCCAACTTAAATACCTAATTTATGTATAATATTTGAGGTAATATATGTATCTTTTGTTGAATTAAAAAAAGAATACATTTAAAACGTTATTTTGGTTAAAAAAATTTGCAAGGAATATTTTTTGTTCAAGTTGTCTACACATAAAATTTGTAATATTACAGTTTCTTTTCCCCCCGTCAAAAAAATAGATAAATTTAGAAAGGTTAAAGTTTAGAGCTGTTTCGGCCAGACCCCAATAAAGTGGTTCAAGTTTTTTATTTCGTCCTCTTGGTAGTAAAATTCAGTACTCACATGTTCCAACCACACATTCGTCGTCAGGATCTGATCCTTCAGGTTCTGAAAAAAAACCACAAGAAAACCAAAATTAGTTTTATTTATGTCATATTTTAATTATTTAAGATGGTTAGAGTGTGTCCTAATTGAAGGTAAAAAACTACCGGTTTTCACAGATATAAAAATGTTAGTATCTAAAATATATTAATTTGATGTTATTCCTTTATCGTTGTGATGATGGTAAAGATTAATTTATTTACTGACCTATCAGTGAGGCGCGGGACTTAAAAAAAATGAAGGAAATTACAAGATAGCTACAAATATAGCTGCCCAATACAATAATCAAATACCCAGTTTACCATCACCCCTGCTTACAAAAATTATCTTCTAAGCCATTTTTAGAGGAAAATTAGATGAACCATTTTGTCTATAATGTTAAACAGTGCCCATGCACTATTTTTAACCAAAATCATTTGGAAAATTGATTTTTTTCTCGTTTTGTTATTTGCTAAACTCATAATTCAATCTTTAATTTCAAATTCAACTCTAGGAGGAAACTAATGAAAACACTAGATACCAAACTTTGACCAAATTGGTAAAATGGTTTTGATTCTAGGACGAGATACAGACAGACAGACAGACAGAAAGACATACAAATTACATGATGAAGACAACTTGTATTTTTATTCAGGGAGTCATGAAAAGTAGACATCCATTAAAATCTCAAATTATTATTATTTTTTTTCAATCACAATACTTACTCTTTCCAAGTGCTTTAGAGAAAGTGAAAATATTGAAAAAGTTTGACCTCTGACGCACACCTGACCATGACGTTAACCTCAAGCAGCACCCAATAGAACGATATGGATTAGCAGTAATTACCCACCTCGGTGGCCTAAAACCCAATTTAGTATCTTATAGCTAAACATTTAATAATTTTTTTTACAAATTTTATTTGAATAAATATTATCTTAGACGATAAGATGGAAAAACTTTTTATCATTTATTAATGAACATGTTTTTTCTTACCAACTACTTTTGTATATGTTTATATTTTTTAAGTTCAATGGAAGAGAATGTTTGTTAAGGTTAAGGTTATTTTTAAAAACAAAACAAACCATTTTGGCCAAAATATACAAAACATCACTTCAATTGAAATGTCTAGTTTAGTTTTTGGTTACTCTTCTGATATTTGTCAAAAGAATTTCTGTATTTGAACATTACTTTTTATCTTAATATGAAAAGTTTTTTGTTCAAATTCCACTTTGATAACGACAAAAATGACAAATATTCAACAATTATTGATATCACAATATAAAGAAAATTTAAACTCTAGGTTTCTACTGGATCAATATTTGATACATTTTGACCAAAAATAAAGTTTTGTTATTCAAATTGCTTTTATTTTCGTATTCCTTTTCATCCAACCTTAAAACAAAAATATTTGTCATATCCACTAGAGAGTGAAGTATCTTTATACTACTATTTATATTTAAAAAAAAAGCCAACACCTTTTTTTGCATATATATTTTTTTAACTCGGTTGAACTAGTGCTGGTTTCAAAACAAACACTTCTTCTGAAAACATATTCTTGAAACATATTTTTACGAACAGTACTTTATGGGATAACTAACAATGAAGATGTCAGGAAGAATCAAGAAGAAAGAGAAAGAAGAAAAAAAAAAGTTTTTTAAATACGAGAGGGGAAGACACATTATGGATGGGGTAAGAAGGGAAATAAGGAGGGGGGGGGGAAGTTTCAACAGACTGAAGTCTGCTAGCAAGTGTTTTGACTGCAAGGCATGACGGTACCATAGAAGCCAGTATTACCACTTGGTGAATGCAAATTATACAGCTTTCTCACTCTTTACAAGTCTATTTTTTTCTTTCTTTCTTTACCTTCCCCAACACACCCCTATTTTTCCCTCACCCTATAACATTTTCATCTTCTCTACTGAGCCTTTTTTCCCCCCTCTTTACTTCTCTCTTTGTTTGAAAAGTCTCTTTTGACTTTTTTTTTTTGCGGATACTACCTACCTCCCTTAAAATACTTCTACTAGTGCTTGTATATCGAAGTTGGCTCCACCTCTTGATCCCCCCTCCCTCCCCCGCCTTCTCCAGTCATACAAACATGTTTATTTTCTATAAGTCGAGTACGTAGGAATCGAGACGCACTATTTTCAACTTAGATACTACTTGAGATTCTTCTCGTAGGATCACTAGTAATCAACAAGTTTAAACAGATGTTTTTTTATCGACTAGGTTTGGATGTTGGTCGATTCGGTTTCTTTGTTTCATTTGATCAGATGTTCGGATGTGTTTTGTTTTTTTTATTTTGAATTGATATGGTATTTATTCATTCGTGCAGAGACTCCAATACATCCGCACCAATTTACAGAGAGATAATAGTAATATTTCTAGTAAATTGTAGTGATATTGGTTTAATTAACTCTAAATTATGTAAAAAGTTATGGATGAAGGTAATTTTTTATTTAAAGTAATATATGTAGAGTATCCTTTTAAGATTCATCCATAAAGAAACACGCGCTTCTCAGAAATAATGTGAAAAGGATTACACCTTTAAAATATATTTTTTATACCATCTTTCCTGTTAAAAGAACTATTTGGCGAAGACGCCAATTCCCTATACCAATAAGAAGCTAGCCTTCACAACACCTGTCGCCAGGACTCTTTCTATTAGTTAGATTCCGTTTGTGTGTATAAGCCAGGCATCCAGGATCCAAACATCTACACCGGGATCTCCGGCCACGCACAAGTCAGTCAGAGCCATACATTGGCAGTCACAGTCTAACACAGTATAAAATAACTTATATTAATATCACAAGTGTGCAGTGATATAAAACATTTAATTGGGATGTGTATAAGTAATTAACAAGTGTCACTTAAATAAACCGTGTGTGAATAAGCAGCCATCAACAGTTCTCTTTCTTACATTTATTAATATACCGATTTAATTAGTGCTCGAACACGGAGCTATAGACAGCTGGTTAAACGGTATCTTTTCCATACAGTGATGATAGGCGCTCGATCACGGAGCTATAGACAACCTAAGCATCATCACAGCATTATTATATCGGGGAATTAATCCGTAATGTTTCAATCGACGCCCAAAGCGGGGTGATTGATTCCATAGTATTACAAAATTTATAGTTTTTTTTAAACGAAATATAACCTGCTTCGCTGGTCGAATGGTCTGGCTCAGTGATTGCCAACTGGGGGTTCCACATGAATTTACAAAATATATACTTTAATCAGTCTTCCCACAATCTTAGGACAGTGTCGAAATATGATAAGAGAATTCGTGTATCTGAAGAAGGAGAAGATAAGAGCGTCAATAATTTAATTTTTTAAATATTTTTTTTTATCACCGGGTATTACTAACCATTCGGGTTATACGCTTATATACTAACTAGTTTTGCTCATTGGGGGCTCCACTCCCTTAACCCCCAATGCGGATGTAAACTAATGTAATTCCAGAGTAGTTTATTGATAGGTCTTACCGTTTAACCACAATAAATCTCCAAACTATAAAGTTGTTTCACCACTTTGAATTTTTTTTCGAGGTTTTAAAATTTTAAATGTTTAACTTTTTGGAATTTTCCCGTCGGTTACAGGCTAGAAGCTATAAGTTTGCCAAATTTCAAGATTATATCTCATCTGAAAGTGGGTAAACATTAATGTCAATGAGTGAGTCATCCGTGTGGCTTTATAGTAGTATAATTACGCTAATGGTTTTAGGAATTAGGAAGGTTATATTTAGGGGAAGTTTACACATATTTATGTGGAAGGAGAGCAAACAAAAAATTATTTTTGAAAAACCTCAGTACGCCCGACCAGGATTCGAACCTCAATCTCCCCGTCATCGGCAGTCTAGTCTACTGCGATAGTAGCGCGTTAGACCGCGCGGATACTGAAGGTGGTGATGATAATGTTAAAAGTGAGAGAATATTGATAAGCTAAGTTAAAGTACCCGAAGGAAAGTGTTTTGTAAATAGAAATATGCAACAAATATTCTTGAAATATTTTATTCAATAAAATATATCAGTTATTATTTATCATCCCACCTGTTTTTTTTTTTTTGTAATTCATCCCTGTCGAACTCGAAACAGTATGTTCCAAGCGGGAAAGGGTTCCTCTAAATTTTACGAAATATATTTAAATGTTTCTCCAAAACGTAAAAACAGTTTTTTGGGAATCACTTTTCTAACTAAAGGGGTCACTTTCACGATAAACATAACTACCGATGATGGTAAGATCGGAGTTCAAGTCCCAGTTGGATATATTGAGAGGTTTTTTCCCTCCTCCTAAATAGTTTTACCTTATCTCTTCACGCAAATGCGTGTACATTCCCTAAAATTACCCTTTCAGGTTAAGTGAAATGTACAATAAATTCTTATGTATAGAATTAAATTCCAATTTAGCATATGCCAATATTTTTTTTAGGGTTTATACATTTAATAAGTGCTTAGGGACCGTGAACATATTTTTTACAATGTATAAATTTAATTTCTCTCATGCATTCCAGGTTCAAGTAAAAATAATCTACATAACTATAATTTCATATGTGATACCACACAATGAAACGAAAATCAATAAGTACCCTCCAACAAAGACCCATATGTTACATATGGGTGTTTAGGACTACAGTAGACCGTTTTATATATACAGGGTGTACCGTAATATGTGGGACACACCTCAGCGGTGGACAAGAGACACAAAGCACATGCCCCATTTGACCTTGTTTCTGAGCTATAATCTTGATTGTACTCCAGTAATGTGGAGCTGCTCAACATTGTAGGAAGTGTTCAAAATGGCCGTCTTTGATCCTGAAAGCAAGCATTGTAATACAATTTATTTATGAAAGAGTGCGGAAGCTTACATCACAACGATGAAAGGCTTGCATTCAGGCTGAAGGTGGCCATTTTGAGCGATAATTCATATAATATTCTTTAAATTGAAATATGACACCTGGACATGGAAATCGAACCCAGGACCGTAGGCTTAGTGCGCCAATACTCAGACCCCTGAGCCACCCAGGAATAGTCCCATGCCCAGGGTCAGTCTCCACTCATATTTTAAGGCAGAGTCTGTGATGGACGTGTGTAAATCTTCGGCTACAAATGTGTGCTCAATTAAAAAAAAACATGAGCTATCAGATGACGCAGCCACTTTCGTCTCGGTAGTTGGTTTTATGCTGCCACCTGTACCGATGAGCTGTGTGTGTGTGGCTGACGATTTCCACACGTCCATCACAGACTCTGCCTTAAAATATGAGTCGAGGTTGACCCTGGGAATGGGATGGTTTTTGGATATCTCAGTGGTGAGAACATTAGCGTACTAAGCCAAAGAACAGGCGTTTGATTTACCTGACAATTTTAATGTAAGGGATATTAAATTTAGATGCGGCTATAAACTTAACTAAAATATATATTATTATTGGTACCACGTCTTACTACCCGTTCGGGTTATACGCACTTACGCTAATGTGCAATGGTAGGGTGATTGTGAGATGAAATTGAGGACCTACAGTTTAACGTGGAATCCGAACCACGGTGGAGGCCTGGAATTCCCCACATTCACAAGATGTCTTGTCAGAGGTGAAGGAAGGGTTTGGTAATCAGATAAATCTGTGCCGGTACCGAAGATTGAACCCCGGCCGCCAGCACAGAAGTCTGACACCTTACCCCTAGACCGCCAGGTCATATACTCGATAGAAATACATTGAAAATTACGTCTGGACAAGGGAATCGAATCGGGGATCTTTGATCTAGCGTGCCAATGCAATGGTATAGCATTAGTTCGTTAAACTAAATGTCCCGGGTTCATTCTGTGATTAATACAAGTTTTGTCTGAGTTAGAAGGAAGGGTTCGGCTGATCAGATAAATCTGTGCCGGGATCAAGGATTGAACCCCGGACCCCTAACACATCACCCCTAGACCGGCAGTTTAGTCTACTGCGAGACTAGCGCGTTACCGGAGTACAAACAAGACTATAAATCGATAGCATGGTCAAATGGAACACATGTTTATATCAACCAATGAAGTAGTTCACACATTTTACGGTACACCCGATTTATAATAATCATTAAATATGGATTGTATCAAATGTTTCAATACCTTTTTATCCCCCCACCCTTGTAGGATTACCAACAATTGCGTGTAGTTCATCCCAACCTCGCTGTTGATGTGAATTCTGATGCCGCTGTTACCAACATGGCTCGTTTCAATTCAATGTTCGCTCGCAAATGAAATGTGATGACGTCAATGTCGACCAACCCCTCAGGGCAAGAAGGTCGCAAGTGTCACCTAATGTTTTGGACATAGAAGGCCCGCCCAGTCGTGCCAACTTTGAGGCTGTAAACTTCATTCGGAGAGATGAGGTTGGGGCGGGGTTTTATGGTTAAGGAGGGGAAGGAGAATTTTAGTAACTTATAGTAAAATATATAAAGGAATTGTTCCTCGGTAAAAATAAACAAAAGTTACCAGGAGTACCGCGAATGTTTGATGACTTCAAACAAAGAAAGTGGATTAAATTTCAGGATATTAAAAAAGGAAGCTGCAGAAAAAAAAACACGCTGGAAGATTTAAATTCAAGCAAGGCAACGAATCTTTCAAAAGACATAACACCAATTGATAATCTTTCTTTGATATTAACTGTTCAATTAATTTAAATCAATCAAAACATATATGATGGTATTTAATATAGAAAAAGAAACGTGTTAGAAAGAATCGTTTGTGATATTTATATACACTAATGTTATAGGTTAAACAAGTTTTGTTTAACTTGATAATTTTTAATCGCAAATATTAGATTACCCGTTGATCTAATAAATACAGATTACCGGAAGTAAATAGTTAACTTGTGTTTTTAAAAATAGCTTTGGCAATAGATGGATAAACAAGGAGGTTAATTACACCTCCTAACTGTTATAATACTGTGATTTATATAAACACTCATTTGCGTGATGAATTTAAAATGAAAGTTTCGCGTGCTAAATTCAAAATTAAAGTTGTAATTTAGTCTAACTAAACTTAGACACGCATCGAATAAATGTTTGTAAGAACTTGGCTATTACGTTCTATTATTCGCATAAATAAAATAGCTCACAAGCAAAAATACATATACAAAAGAACATAACATAATAAAAGTTTTTGTATAAGTATTACACGTTATCCTCAAGTCTTTTGTATTCGGTTGCTTTAATTTACCGCATAGAAAATTGAAAGGGAGGGAGAGAAAAAAAAAAGTTGTATAATTAAATCAGCCCACACCCTCCTTGAAAAAAAATAACAACCCCAAACCATTCTACTCCTATCAAAACCAAAAGCAGAGCAAACACAATACGTTGGAAGAAAGGAAGGTTTATATACTTAGACGCCACGAATTCATGAGTCCTATTTCTGCGTGGATTGTTCAAGAGAAAACACCAAACTAGGGATTTCGTTATGAAGATTTAAAACCACTGTGACGTGTCTTCTGCTTCTAAGACTAATCCTGATTAAAATGTAAGGCCTAAAAGAAGGAGGAGTGAAAAAAAATAACAACAATGGATTCAAAGGGGGAGGGAGGTTAATTCTTTTAAGTATGGTGTTTGACTAAAAAAGAAATGTCCTAGAAAAGAGTTGGTAGCCTTGGGAACGATGTGCACGATATGTTAGGCTGTCAGGAATCAAATCCTAGACCTTTAGTTAAATAGGAAACTATGCTATTAATAATTGAGCTATGACCCGTATCGGTGGGTGGCGTAGTTAGTTAACGCGCTAGTTTCATGTAAGCTAGACTGCCAAGGATGGGTAGGATAATTTACTAAATTGTTTTCCACTCTTACTCCACGAAAATGCGGGCTTACTTCCCCTAAATTCAACCTTACCAATTCCTAACCCATTAGAGTATTTAGTACCTAAGCGTATAACCCAAACGGGTAGTAAGATGCGGTGAAAAATTAAAAAAAATAGCTACGATGTTTATTTGTATTTTAATTCAATTCGTGACCTTATAAATCTATATATTTAAACTGTGAGATGATTCTTTGTGTGTTAGAAATTTTAAATTTCAAAAAAACATTCAAAGTTACAATGTCAAAAAACGACCAATTTATTTGGACAGATATTTATAAAGTTTTACCCAAACCGATTCCAAATCTCTTTTTAAAATAAATAAATACAACTATTCACTTCAAGGATTATCATACCAATTTTACAAATTTTATATATTATTATTATTATTATTATTATTATTATTAGCACCAAGTCTTACTACCCGTTCGGGTTGTACGCACTTACGCTAATGTGTAATGGTAGGGTGATTGTGAGATGAAATGGAGGACCTACAGTTTAACGTGGAATCCGAACCACGGTGGAGGCCTGGCATTCCTCACATTCACAAGTTATGATTAATACACGTCTTGTCAGAGGTGAAGGAAGGGTTTGGTAATCAGATAAATCTGTGCTGGGACCGAGGATTGAACACCGAACCCCAGAACAGAAGTCCGACACTTCACCCCTAGACCGCCAGGTCACCAATTTTTTATATATATATAGCGAGCTGTAATCTCTAACTGTATATTCACTACTAATACAGGGTTCCCGATGTCATAAAAAAAATTTGTCAATATCCATAAAATAAAGGCTTTGAGCAGAAGATTTGAACAAAACTTACAAACCGTCTGAGCTCAAGCTGAGATTTTATTTATAAATTCTTTAACTTGGAAAAAAGAAAAGGAAAGAAATTCGACTAGGATGATTCTTCGCTTGGGTCCGATTCACGATTTTCTTTAGTAAAAAAAAGAACCCCATTACGTCATACCGCAAGCGATCTATACCGACCGAACAGTCGCCACATGTTGGTGAAGATAGTGCCAACATTCACAGGTGTCATGTGGTCAGCACAGCGAATAGACCGGACCCACTAATTTTTCATTCAACCAGCTCCTCATTTGTCCTCATGAGAATGAGTTGGTCTCATTTCAGACCCACTGATACAGAAAAAAAATATCTGTAAGTGCTGGAGATTGAATCTAGGATCTCTAGATCACAGATTTTTTTAAAAAATAATTTGCTATAAAAGATTAAAGATGAATGAGTTTTGATTTCACATCAATTTTCTTATATAAATAAGGCAAGGATGGATAGTGTCTGCTGCTTCTTGGCGATACTTAGTGTAAGAATATGTTAACACTTTATTATTATTAAGTTACGAGGGTAATTAGCGGCTTTATATAAGGGATGAATAGCTTGAGTTTAAAGAAAGTGTCGGTGATACGGTGGTCTAGGGGTATGGTGTCAGACTTCTATGCTAGCGGCCGGGGTTCAATCCTCAGTCCCGGCAAAGATTTATCTGATTACCAAACCCTTCCTTCACCTCTGACAAGACATCTTGTGAATGTGAAGAATGCCAGGCCTCCACTGTGGTTCGGATTCCACGTTAAACTGTAAGTCCTTCATTTCATCTCACAATCACCCCTACCATTACACATTAGCGTAAGTGCTTATAACCCGAATGGGTAGTAAGACGCGGTGCTAATAATAATAATAATAATAATAATAAAAGGAAGTGCTCGTGGTAAAAAAAAAACGGACACAATAAATAACGTGATTCATAACATGGAAGAAGATATCTTTGTACATCTGGTCACGAATTAAACCGCAAAACTACCTGTTTATTTAACTTTCACTTTCTTAACCGAGTGATTATATCATCACACTATATTTTCTATGAACGAGAGTGAAAGAACCTACCAATTTTCCGCAAAAGGTATTTTAACATAGCTTCCAGTGTGTTATTTTACACTCCACAATCGACGTGGGACTGACGGCTTTACTTCCCCTTCGAAGGAAGTCGTGCTACAGATTTTATCACCCAAGAAAAATCCATTGACCCCGGCTGGGTTCGAACATATACCTGTGAACGGCGACTATGTACAATAAGAGTCTAACACCTTAGTCAGCTAGATCCCCACTGTGGGTTCTACCACCTTGCATTATTATACGCAATTAGACGCCTATTCAATATTTTAATCGAACTATGATAATTATAACTCACTTTTTATTAAATACGACACAAAAGATCACCAAGGCTATTCCCCCCCCTTTTTTCTTCCCCTTTCAGTCGATAGCATGCCTAGATATTGAGTTAAAGATCCTGAATTTGATTCCCGGCATGGCTAAAATTTTATTATTGGTGAAATGTCGGTTTATATTTTAATAATGATGAATTATCAGCTGGGCGCTGGGTGTTGTGTCTGTTTTAGATTTAAGTTAGTCTATAAGTCGTGTGATAATTTAATCAATCTGTTAAAAAAAATGCACTATGAATATCTCAAATTTAAAATTAAAAAACGACCAAAATCTTTCATAACCAACCCACAACCAAGTGGTTCAACGTAATATTTAATCAATTTATTGAAAATAATACTGTGACCTTAAAAGGAATTGTACATAATATTTATTTTATAATCTCCAATTACAGATATAAAACGTAAACATAAATATATTCAGAGCTATCAGCATAAGATATTGTAATTGTGATAGTTGGTTATTTATTCAAACATTTTATTTTTGCCTAAATAGATGCACTGAACGACTAGTTTAGAAATTAAAAGGAGTGTTACGTAATGTGACAAAAAAAAACTTAACTCCAAATTCGTTTCGCATTTAAAATGACAACCTTAACTCACCTATTTTCCTTTAACACTTCTTCCTACTACCAATTTGGGTTATACCCTTATGAACTATTATATTTAGAAGAAATGCCCCCGCACTTGCTGGAGGAATAGAGTGAAAAACTTTTTTTTCTTTCAAAAACCACACCAGTGCATCCCGACTGAGATTCAAACCCCGTAATCCCCGTCATTGGCAGTCTAATTTACTGTGAGAATAGCTCCTTAGAACACGCAGCCACCGAAGCGGGTCAGACCCCTATTAATTATTATTTATTATTAGCACCACGTCTTACTACCCGTTCGGGTTGTTACCCACTTACGCTAATGTGTAATGGTAGGGTGATTGTGAGATGAAATGGAGGACCTACAGTTTAACGTTGGATCCGAACCACGGTGAAGGCCTGGCATTCATAAAATTCACAAGTTGTGATTAATACACGTCTTGTCAGGGGTGAAGGAAGGGTTTGGGCAATCAGATAAATCTGTGCCGGGACCGAGGATTGAACCCCGGACCCCTATCACAGAAGTCTCGACACCTTACCCCTGGACCACCAGGTTACCTCTCTATTAATTACTTGAATTATTACTAATTAATACACCTATTAATAACCTTATAAAGTGTTCTCTAATCTCTTATATATATAAAATTCAGTATCACGTGATATCAAATTGTTGATATAATTTTATATAGTTCTTGCTGGAGTGTTTGCGTCAACTCTTTACTCCTCCACATCTCTCCTTATTTCTTGTTCTTCGAGAAGGGTGTGTCGGGGGAGAAAGGGTGGAGTGGGGGCAAGAGGAGGGGGGGGGGTGAGACCAAGTAGCGTGATCAATCTCCTGGGAAAAACGAGCTGTCTCAGAGCTTTATGACACAGACAACTTTACGAATCAATCTCTCTCGTGCGAGTGATACAAAATGGAAGACAATCTGATTACCGTTGTAAGGTTTGAGGTACGAGCACACAATCCAATAGGAGCAGGGTGACGAGGAACCTTTGATGGGAAGGAAGACAAGGACCCATAAAATGTTGGGTAGTTACGAAATAAAATAAAATTTGCGCTCCAGAAACGTAAGTTCCCTCAGGCACTCTGTTTAACATTAATTCGTGCCCCCTTTAAATAGATTCTAATACTGGCTTACTCTATGGCGCCAGTAACTCGAAAGTTCATGGCCACATTAAAAAATATATTCCACTTACTACTATCCAGTCCACCTCATCCCACCCTATCCCTATCTTGAGCTAATTCTATCCAGTCTACCTAATTACACCCTATCCCTATCTTGAGCCAGTTTTATCCAGTCCACCTCATCACACCCTAACCCTATCTTGAGCTAGTTCTATCCAGTCCACCTCATCACACCCTATCCCTATCATGAGCAAATTCTATCCAGTCTACCTAATTACACCCTAACCCTATCTTGAGCTAGTTCTATCCAGTCCACCTCATCACACCCTATCCCTATCATGAGCAAATTCTATCCAGTCTACCTAATTACACCCTATACCTATATTGAGCTAGTTCTATCCAGTCCACCTCATTACACCTTATCCCTATCTTAAGCTAGTTCTATCCAGTCCACCTCATTACACCCTATACCTATATTGAGCTAGTTCTATCCAGTCAACCTCATTACACCCTGTCTCTTTGAGGTCTATTCTAATGTCACCCAACCATCAGCGTATAGGTCTTCCCAATGGTTTCTTCCTATTGGGTTTGCCAATCAGTGCCCTGAACAAGGTTTTAGAACCTTCCATTCGTTCTGTATGTCCTGCCCACCGTAATCTATCAGACTTGATAATATTAACAATGTCTTGTGATGGGTACGGGGTATGTGACTCACCATTATATAACCTCCTCCACCACCCATGGTAAACGGAGTGTACCATCCTTGTCCCTGCGCCACTGAGACGGTCAACGCCCTTCCTACGCTGACGGACTGCTCCCCTAAGGTTATACATTGGGGTGAAGGGATGGGGGGGTCATGACCCTAGAGGGAGTCGAAGAGAGAATCGCGGGGAATTCCCAAACTCCCCTGAGGGGTTAGTTAAGAGCCCGCGCTGCCCACGTGTCGGCGTCCGTTTCCCACGTGGCGTCGACCGAAGAAGGAGCGAAGCGCCGTGTCCCGGGGCTTGGGGCAAGGCAGGGTCTGGTCCCTGGGTCGCCGGGCGGGGTAAGGAGAGAGACGGAGGGAAAGAGAAAGAGAGAGGGAGGAACAATCAATACCCTCGCACATCCGACCGACCCTACACCACAACGTGGCTCACCCGCCCAGTGCTCACTCCCGACACGTCCGATACAAGAATTTGCGGGTGAGAGGGAGATCCACTCTCGCGTCGTCTCTGAAGTGACCACCATCTGTTGGCGAGTATTGTGCCAACCTCTGTGGATATAAGGTATCATGCGGTTATAACAACGAGCCCTCCCAGCCGTTAATCTCAGTTTTCTAGACCATACCTGCTACTTCTTTATTCAAGTAGCTCCTAATTTGGCTTCATAAGGCTGAGTTTGACCCCTTTACAGGACCTCTGCTTCATAAAGCGCCGGGGATTGAACCCGAGACCTCTAGATCTGTAACCAGGAGTTATGACTACTAGACCCGAAGAGGTGGTATTTCTTACCGGTAATGGAAATTCAGGGTTCGAATCCTAGACCTGGTGTATTGAGGGTGGGTTTTTTACACTTTACCTCCACGTTAATGTGGTTGCATTTATTATAAATTACTTCTTCCTCGTTATTGGCCTATTTAACGTTATTTATAGCCCGAAAGGGTAGGGTGACATGATGTGTTTTTTTTTGAAGAGTTTTTCATTATACCCCAGTATCACAATTCCTAGCGCTGGGGTTGACTCCGAAGAACCGATAGCTCTGTATAGAGGCTAGTATTTTCGTATATAAGTCCAAGGTTGACGTGTTCCTTTGTTTAAATCCCTCCCCTTAATACAGATAAGGCTGGCTCGGGAGTTGGGATTAGGTTTGAATCCGGGTTGAGTCTATTTAGAGTTGGTTTTCCAACGTAGGGATTTTTCTATCCTCTTTCCAGGCTACTGCTTTTAAAACCATTTAAAAAAAATTTCGTTTCTCTCCCACATTTGACGATAAATAAAGTGTAATTTACGGATAGACCCGCCTCGGTGGCGTAGTTGGCTAACGCGCGAGTCGTGTTTAGCTCGACTACTGAGGACGGGGAGATCGAGGTTCGAATCTAGGTCGGGTGAACTGAGGGTGGTTTTTCCTAGATGGTTTTCCACTCTCCCTCCACGAAAATGCGGGTTCACTTCCTCTAATTCAACCTCCCCAATTCCTAATTCATTAGCGTAATTAGTACTTAAAGCGTATAACCCGAACGGGTAGTAAGACGCGGTGCTAAATAATAAATAAAAATAAAAATTTACGGATATCCCAAATGGAGCATCCACTTTAGCAGCCGCATGGTATGACGCGCTATTCTCGTGTTGGACTAAACTGCTGGAGGAAACGGGGAAAATGGGTGCACTGAGAGTGATTTTCCTAAATGTTTTTCCACTCTCCTTCCACGGAAATGCGGGTGCACTTTCTCTCAATTAAACCTTCCTAATCCCTCACACTAGTGTAATTAGTGCATACAGTAGGTGTGTATAAACCAAACGGGTAGTAAGACGTGGTAATAAAAAACAGAAACACATTTTGCTTTATAGTAATATTACTTGTATTATGGTTACGTACGTACGTAACGTAAGATACTGCTTAGAAGGAAATCCAGAAGATATGTCCCACCATTTCGTCATAAGAAGGATATGAAACACTAGGTTAAGTGTCTTAGATTAACTCGATACATAACCCGCCTCGGTGGCGTAGTTGGCTAACGCGCTTGTCGTGTTGAGCTCGACTGCTGAGGACGGGTAGATCGAGGTTCTAATCTCGGTCGGGTGAACTGGGGGAGGTTTTTCCTAAATGGGTTTCC
>CABFVX010005186.1:0-12817 GCA_902151425.1 Timema shepardi | reverse complement strand
CCTAAATGGTTTTCCACTCTCCCTCCACGCAAATATGGGTTCACTTCCTCTAATTCAACCTTCCCAATTCCTAATCCATTAGAGTAATTAGTACTTGAAGCGTATAACCCGAACGGGTAGTAAGACGCGGTGCTAAATATTATAAAATAAAATATAAAAACTCGATACAAATGCATTGAAAATTACGTCTGGCCAAGGGAATCGAATCGGGGATCTTTGATCTAGCGTGCAAATGCAACGGTATAGCATTAGTTCGTTAACCTAAATGTCCCGGGTTCACTTCCCATGTCCAAGTGTAATTTTTTTCAATTTTTTCTCTAATATGATTCAGTTACGGTTTATCTACGTAATTATAATAATTCATCCTACAATCTTCGCCTTTCGCATATATTTATTTGTACAGTAACCCCAAGATTTCTTTGGTGCTGACTGACAGTTCACAGCTGACAACTAAAAGCTTTGAAAAATTACTAGACCAAATTATGTATCCCTACGCCGAACCATATGATCTGAAAAAACATGTGTTTAGCAGCTGTCACCTCTGATGGTCAAAATTTAGGTATTATACCAAAATTTTGACTGTCAAAAGTCAGCTGTGAGCTGTCAGTAAGCACCAAAGAAATCTTGGGGTTACTGTATAGCGTTGTTTTCTCCATATATTAGGTGTTACGGTTGGAACTAGCTCTCTGTGGCTTTCTCTAACACTACTTTTAAAAAACGGTGTAATTAAGACAAGTGAAACTGTTCTACTGTATTAAAAAAGTATTATTTTAAATTGAGAAAACCTAATTAAAATGAGTCCAATTGGGCGGTCACCTAATGAAAAATTACGGTAAACCTTCCTTTGATGCAAATTCATGGTTTCAGTATAATTGTGCATCTAATTTCCTGACAAATCTATATAAAAAAAGTCATTATTAAAACCTAGCCTCTAGTTTCATTAAGAGATATAGCGTTTTAAAGGTAATTTTAGTGTATCCAATACACATGCATAAAAATACAATAATCAATTCAAAATAACGGTGGGAGCGGATTAATTTAAATTCAATTTGGAATTAATTTGTAAA
Source organism: Timema shepardi (assembly GCA_902151425.1). Classification (NCBI taxonomy): domain Eukaryota; kingdom Metazoa; phylum Arthropoda; class Insecta; order Phasmatodea; family Timematidae; genus Timema; species Timema shepardi. The sequence continues at coordinate 11,750 of CABFVX010005186.1, read as the reverse complement.
AAACAAAAAGCATACGTCTATTTTGTTAATTAAAATTTAATCTATGAATATAAAATAAATTTTTGGTTCACAGAACTTAAGATATTTCTCAAATTAACCTATTGGTTCAATATTTTAATACACCCCATTTTACCAGTATATTTTGTAGAAATACTCAATACTGTCTATTTTTAGATCTTAGTTTATAGCTAAACCGAAAACGAGTATTTATAGATTAGTTTTGCTTCACATGTAGTAACCATCTCTTTTTGTTTAGTGTCCATAAAAAAATAGCAACGCCTTTCGCTCTTACAAATGCGTTTGATCTGTGAAAATAGATCTCTTTGTTTTAGAGGAGTGAAAAAAAAACCTGGAAAAGTCACAAAAAAGAATTGAATGTATGTTTTGCGTCATGTGGTGTTAATAGTTCCCCTGGGGAATATAATAGATGTGTTACATTCTAATACATGTATTCTAAACATAAGAGATGCAGCGATGCAGAATTTATAACGACGGATATACAACAGCTTGATAATGTATGCATTATTCAAATAATCCCCCGCTAACGGACTTAATTATCTCATGTTTTAATAGAACCTTTATTGCGTTAGTTTGCTGGGCCATTGATATCTTGCAATGCCATTTATGGTAATGATTCTAGCGCGTTATACAGGGTGTCCCAAATAAACCGACCCTAAGCGCACGGTATTTCAGTCTTGTTTTCGTAATGTGCGCCACCAGATGCTTTGCGTTGTTCCGTTCGTCAACTGCTGAACTTTAAAAAAAAAAACTTAGCACGGCACCCTATGACGCACATTTAAGGTGGGATGGAAGTCTTTTTTCAGTTTTTACGGCAACATATATATTTTTTGGTCAAAATAAATAAAATATTACTCCAGTAGGAATATATAATTTAAGTTTCTTCACATGGGGACCTCAAAATTTCTCGAATATCTGTCAAGGGTGTTCTGGAATCTAATGACAACTTATTCTCTTCATCTAAAACATTTCTCATCTAATTCCGCTATGCTCGTGCCGGATATTCAGGAATTGTTTCTATCACCCTACGAAGGAAATTTAAAAATGTTTTTACTGGGGCAGTATTTTATATATCTTAGCCCAAAAAAAAATGCTTTGCCATAAAAACTGCTAAAACACTGACCTTTCCTCGCGACCCCTTCCATCTCATCTTAAAACAGAGACCTTGAAATGCTGTAGGCTTGTGGGCCGGTTATGTTCGAAACATTCTCTATTAATAGCATAGCTATAGCTCGTCCCCCTGATCAACTTGTCTAAGAAGTTGTCACTATTGCAATAGACTAGGCTGCCGATGACCAGATCGCGGTTTCGAGTACTGGTCGAGTGTACCAAGGGTGATTTTTCCTAAGTAATTTTCCACTCTCTCCCTCTAAGATAATGTATATATACATTTCTTTTAAATTCTGAATCGCTCATCCTTATCCAAATAGTGTAGCTAGCATGTGGATATAGCGTATAATCCGAACTGGTAGTAAGATATGAGGTTAAATAGTGTATAACCTTGACTGGTTCGGGTTATACACTGTGTCCACATATCATATATATATATATATATATATATATGACATATATATGTGGTTAAACGGTAAGACCTATCAAAAAACGGCTCTGGAATTACATTAGCTTACATCCACTTGCAAAGAAAACCCACTGGGGCAAAGCGAGCATATATATATGTATATATATAGCTGTTTTTGGATAGGTCTTACCGTTTAGCCACAAGAGACCTTCGAAGAAAGGTCCGCACCGACTTTAAATTTGCTCCGACATTTTAAATTGTTTTTCGGGGATTAAAAATTTAAATATTTAACTTTTTGTAATTTCCCCGTCGGTTACAGAGTAGAAGCTAGAAGTTTGCCAAATTTCAAGTTTCTAGCTCATCTGGAAGTGGGTAAACATTAATGTCAGTGAGTGAGTCAGCCGTGTGGCTTTATAGTAGTATATTAATTATAGTAGTGTTATATATATCACTGCCCCCCCCCCCTTACACATTATCTACATGTCAATCTGTCAGGATAGTCTATCAAAGGGTGGTAGTTGTAAGTTAGAAGCGTTTAAAATAGTCAAACTCGTTGTGTTGGTGGTTTATTGTAGACTGTATTGCGTAATGTGATGTATATACTTAATTGGTAAAATACTACGAAAGCCGGAGTCATTAATTCACACGATTATATCGGTGAACTACTCAACTTCCTCATCCTGGTCAAGAACTACATAGGTCCTACCTCGATGGTACTTGGCGACAAATATAAAAAAAATACCTCTTAGCACTTTCTAAGGACTCTCCAGGAAACAAGAAACCCCTATTTCTCGTTTCACACCTAATTATAGCTTTAAAAAAAATTGCATGCTGACTGACGTAATTTACTGGCATGTAACTATACACAAGCAAAGCTGACTTTCAAAACATAAGTGTAAACTTATTGCGGCAAACTCTGAATATCTTGGCTGACTCGAGCTTTCATTATCACGAGGGAACTGTGTCTCTTATGTAACATACCTATGGTTAGGCGACCCGACGGTCTAGGGGTAAGGTGGTGTCGGACCTCTGGGCTGGGGATCCGGGGGTTCAATCCTCGGTCCCGGCACAGATTTATCTGATTGCCAAACCCTTCTTTCACCTCTGACTAAGACATCTTGGGAATGTGGGGAATGCCAGGCCTCCACCGTGGTTCGGATTCCACGTTAAACTGTAGGTCCTTCATTCCATCTCACCATCACCCTACCATTACTCGTTAGCGTAAGTGCGTATAACTAGTAAGACGTGGTGCTAGTAATAAGAATAACTGATGGAATATTGGCTCGTTATTTCAATAATTAGTTAATGCAATAACATTATTTGTACTTTCTTTCTATTACTCCAAGAGAGAGAGGAATAAAGTTTGAAAAAAATATCTAATTCAATATATGTATTACTGTATATTGTTGCATGACCCCTTGAAACAAAAAAAAGAAGTTGTTTTTAACGGAATTCCTTCTATCAGTCAATCTCTTGGCCTAGAACTGATCGGTTGAGCTAAAACTTTGTATCCTGAGTTTTTATAAGGTACTCCTTGAGGAGTTTTAGGAATTAGATATCGACCCCAATATTAAGAGTAAAAATTGGCCCTAGCAATTTTGATTAAAATTCGTATCTAGGCATTGTTGATCATTAAAAACAAAATGGCACCTCTCATTATCCCGGTGAAACGAATGCTAATTTTCTATGATTATTATAAATAGAAAAACTTTTATTTGAAATATATTTTTTATAAAAACCAATTGTTTCTGAAGTCTAAGCAAATTTATTTTTAAATGGAGATCTGAGAAATTGATTATTATTCTATTTCGTGGACTGAGATGTGGCTCTTATCTCAATATTATTATTATTATTATTATTATTAGCACCGTGTCTTACTGCCCGTTCGGGTTATACGCACTTACGCTAATGTGTAATGGTAGGGTTATTGTGGAGGACCTACAGTTTAAAGGGGAATCCGAACCACGGTGAAGGCCTGGCATTCCCCACATTCACAAGTTGTGATTAATACACGTCTTGTCAGAGGTGAAGGAAGGGTTTGGGCAATAAGATAGATCTGTGCCGGGACCGAGGATTGAACTCTGGACCTCCAGCAGGGTTTTTATTATTTAAATTATGATTTTGGGTTAAATTCGATGTTATTTATTTCCATTATGTTTCTGCAACAATTTTTTTTTTTCAAATATCTTAAGAATTTTAAGCAAATATCTCGATTTGTAGGTAAAGAAGAGAAAATGTCCTATTGGTTCACCATACCATATATTTTTACCCATATTTAACTGGTTCATTATAGCAAAATATAAATTTGTATTGTGTGAATCGTATAACCATGAATTTGAGTTATGTATAGCAAAATAATTATTCACAAATAAGGAGGAAGAAATTTCACGAATAGTGAATACTTTACATATTACATTCGCTCGAACATAACCGTATTTTACAGCTGTCACAGCAAACAAAACTTCATCAAAACTAAAATGGGGGCCCAGAAATACCATCCTATTCCCCTATTTTCTTACATATCAGTAACTGTTTCGAAGGAATAGGAAATTTAGAAGGATGTAAAATAGGGGAGCTGTGAGGGGTGTTGGGGGGGTAGGGGAGGGAGGTGGGGTAAATACATACATATTGTACAACCCATTTCAAGACGGTAACGGATGGAACGTAGCTTGATGAGTTTTTGGGGTTAAAGGAGGTGTTTAAGTGTGGTTTACGAGTTTGTACGTATGGATACAGAGTAGGTTTAGTTTATTAACTAACTTAAAACAAAGTAAATAGTACAGTGCACAGCACATAATTTTCTCTCTCGCTTATTTATTTAAAAATGGAGGTGTTTACTTAAAACTCATACGATATGGGAACCTATTTTAATTACCATTGTTATATAAACGTAATAGAATAAAGATCATCACATTCCACCATGGCGATTAAATAAATAGATATTCACTCTTACAGATTCATATTGAAAAAAGAGTTACATTAATGTCCTAAAAAGGGAACGATAATAAATTATTTAATTACCAGAACCTCATTTATAAAAATATATTTGATTATATTTCTTGAAACTATTGGTTTAAAAAAATATGTAGATTTTAAATAAAAGTTTTCTATTTGCATTAACACTACAACTTTACAATGATAATACATCGTACCTCAAATAGTTGTGGAAATATAATTTTAAAAATTGGACATTTCCACGTATAAAAAATAGTTTCAACGTTATTTTAATCAAAACACGAGAATTTTCATATTGTTTGTAGTGCCTATGTACGAATTTTAATAGAAATTGTTAAAATAGATTTTAAGATTTTTTTTGCCTTTCAGTATGCTACCCTGAAATTTAAGGGTCAAGCTTCTAATTCCAAAAATCTCTCGGGTGGCATCCATAAAACACCCTATATGCCAAGTTTTAGCTCGATCAGTAAAATGGTTTCGACTCTCGTCTAATAGCATCGTGAAACTCACTTTTTCGGTATCAGGGGGTCACGAAACTAACATTTATCAAAATATTGAGCTGGAATGTTTTTACGGTCATAATACTTCTATCTTCAAGAGGTAAAGAAAAAGTTAAAAGTAATAATATAAATAAGGATACACGGTTTAGATCTAGACGACTATAAAAAAATATAAAGAAGAAATGATTCTTACTCTAGAAACGTCGTTTGTTTAATCTTTATTGTTTTTTACTTATTTCTAGCTTTGTAGTTTATAAAGTTCAACTTTCTTCTTCTTCTTATTCTCTATTCTGGCGCGTTTGAGTTTTAACCAGAAATTTCTCTTGTAACATTTCTTTTAACTCAGCAAGTTTTTGTTCTGGTACATTGTACATTTATATACAAAATTGTTGTAGTAACAAAAAAATGTTTCTCTTTTGTGGATCTTTAAAAAGTTCCCATACATAATAGTTTCTTTGTTGTTTTCATTGTATTACATCTTTTATCTTTATTCTTTTCTTAATTATTTCACGCTAAAATTTGGGAAAGATTCCAAAAATACTTCTTGAAGCTGTCGCGATCCGGTATCTTCTACACTTACCTGCGATCTGCGAATTAAATATCTTATAATTTAAACACATTTTATTATGTTATTTACTATCACTTTTTTTTAGAAATTACAGAAATCATTTCTGTTTAACTGTCGTAAAAAGTAAATGCTTGAAAGTTTACTTACTTTATATATAAATTTATATATCATAATGAATTTTCCATATCAGCACAGACACGTCTTAGCCCGAATCGACAGTTAACAAGTATTTTTATAAAAAGCAAAAACAAACACTAATTATAAGACTTCAAACTCATATTGTGCCCGAGAGCTGCTGAGCTCTTACGGACACAAGTAAAACTACTTCTAGAAAAAGAACATGAGAACAATATAATTTACAAATGAAGCATATTGCTCTCTTTCTCGCACCTACAATGCGAGGTTTTATTAAAATTATTGCGAGGGCTGTAAACAAGCAAACTGAATGTTATTCACCGTAGCCTGCTTGCACGTGTACGGAAATAAAACAGCATCAGTACAGTCAGACTAAATAAAATTGACACAACCTAAATTTAAATGGACTAGAAATCAATTAAATAAAATGGGATCATTACAGCACTCCATACTTTCTGGGTTATTTTTAGAAGAAAAATGAATCAGGTAGTAATTCGGTTAGCTTGTTTTTACATTGAACCTCCTGCACCACTTACAATACCACAATATATTATATGTAAAAAAACACAGAAAACCTATACATTGGATACATATAGTAACAGCAAATTGAGGTGGGTAGTGTTCATCAATTATTTTACATAATTTAAAATGTTTATCATTTACTTCGAAATTTCTCACGTAACAGTCCTAAGAATGTTCATCTTGATTTGTCACTTCCTTTTAAGAATTAAATGTTTTATGGCAGAAAATTTTAGATTATCACTCTAATTGGGATCAATAACTAGGCTAGGGATATAAAAGAGAAATTACTAATTTAATCTACAACTAAATTTATTTTATGTACACTATATTCACATGATAATATAATAAAATAAACAACATAGTAAAACAAACAGCTACACATCGCACTGCACATAATCAGGATGACACCCTTAATAAAACACAAAATATAAAATTTCTGATCTCCCATGCTAAATTGGTAGAACTGAAGTTGATCGCGATATTTCTGAAGCTTCACATTGGAATAGTATGAAAAATATACAATATCCATGTTCTGGTAAAATTATACTGTAAGTTGAATTCACATTTTAAAAGTTTTATCATTATGAGAAGACAACCCTTACCCTTACTTTGGCCTTAATTTCCTACTTTCTCTCTATCTTTATAACTTCCTCGGAATAAGGTTTAATTTCATCAAAATGCTTAGGCTGATACACCTCTGCCACTACAGTTCTCGCTTGACCTCTTCCATCATCTTGCTTCTATCCCAGGTTGGTATTTTGCGTCCCTATGCCTCTTTGTTCTCTGTACCTTGGTGGGTGATAATACTGATTGTATCCCTTCTTCCCCGATTGTGATCATTTTGCCTAAACTGTCCCTGGTTGAATCATGGACCACTATCTTGGTTTCCCTTGTACCTATATTCTTGCCCTCTCTCCCAGTGTTGTGATGGAGGTGGTGTCCTGCTTTCTCTCTGAAACTGATAATTTGTTCTACCTTGTCCCTGTAGATGGTATTGATCCTTAACTTTCTGGAAACTTGACCAATTTGATTTACTTTCTCTCCCTGCACCTCTGTCTGAATTTGAATATAGGTACCCATTTTGTGTTGAATCACGTTCCTGTACATCCCCCAAATATTACCACTCTAGTTCTTTGAGATCTATCATTATTATTATTATTATTAGCACCGCGTCTTACTACCCGTTCGGGTTATACGCACTTACGCTAATATGTAGTGGTAGGGTGATTGGGAGATGCAATGAAGGACCTACAGTTTAACGTGGAATCCGAACCACGGTGGAGGCCTGGCATTCCACACATTCACAAGATGTCTTGTCAGAGGGGAAGGAGGGGTTTAGTAATCAGATAAATCTGTGCCGGGACCAAGGATTGAACCCCGTACTCCCCAGCACAGAAGTCTGACACCTTACCCCTAGACCACCAGGTCACCTTTGACATCTATCATAAAATGCACTTAACACCCGCTCTATGTCTTGAAGGTCTTGTAAATTCGCGCCAATAAGAGCATCCTGTAAATTTTGAGGAAAATGATATATTAAATTCCTCATGAGCCTATCTTCCTCTATTGGGTATTTCAAGTACTTTGCTTGTACCTTATATTTGTGAAGATATTCACACATAGTTCCTCCTGGAACACTGTATTTACCATTGAATATCTGTTGCAAAAAACTATCTTGTTTTACCTGTGACCAAAACTTTCCCAAAAAAGCATTCTTTGCCTGCACAAATGTATCTTATTCTCCTTCCAAAGGATTCGCCAAGGACCTCGCTTCCTCTCTTAATCCTGATAACAAAGTAGCAATCTTATTCGCTTCACTAAATCGTTCCCCTTCCAAAGTACGCTCCACTTTTAGAATGTATTGGATTGCCAAAATATTTCCTTTCTGCCCTTTGAATTTGGGAATTGAAGATGACATCTCCAAACCCATTCCTCTAAACAAGACATTATTACGACAAACATGACTATCAACTCTTTCTTTATTTTTAACTTCGTTAAATTTGCACTACAAGTCCTCAACTTTGTTTTGTAATCTCTCAAGATTTTTTAAATAGCTATTTCTTAATTTTTTTAACTTCTCCTCGATGCCTTTTTGAGTCACTACATCTTCTACTTGAGACGTAATATAATCCCTATCCACATCCAGTTGCCCCTCCAGTTCTAACCTGAGCTTACCGACTTCGTGTTCCAAGTTAGACTCAACTATTTTGACACTGTTTTATGTGAACAATTTTGAACTCAATACCTTTTACCTTATTTTCTGTGCTGTTGACTGTGTTTATAAATTTCTTTTCAAACCCTTCTATCTTTTAATTTACTTTGTCAACTCCACCAATTAAATCAAAACTATTTTTTCTTATATCATTTTGTTTTTGTTCCAACGCCTTTTGATTTTGTTTTACAGTGAATCAAATTCTTATCCAGATCCTTAACCTTAACATTAAGTGCCTGATGCGATCTCTCCAGGTTATCTAGTTTACCCTCTAATTTTATTCCTAATTATTTAATATTGTTTTTAATTTCTTTATTCTTTTTTTCCATTTGACTCATTATTATCATGATAAGTTGTTCCATTTTTTTGTTTCCTTCCTCTATTAAATTATTTTCTACCTGAGCTGGATCATAATCTCTTTTACTATCTTCAATGTCTACAGTAGTATTTTTTATATAGAAATTTCACTTCCCCATCCTTCAATTTGGAATGTCCACTTGAGCTATTTTCATCTAATATCTGATTTTCACTATTATTTCCCGACTCCCCTTCTTCTACCTGTTCTGTCCTGGAAATGCACCCTTTATGTAAGTTTCTACCGTTTGCATTTCTCACTTTTAGTTTGTTAATCTACTCTCATACGTTCCATTTTCCCAATCCTCTTCACTCTCCTCTAATCCTTCTTGATCATATGGTTTGTTCATGATTTTTTCGTCTTACGAACAAAACTGAATTTGACCTTCCCCTACTACTACACACTTCCCCAATTAAATCCTCTTCTGATTCAAACATCACCACCCACAAGAGATATTGAATTTCTTACGTGTATTAATGTCTAGGTCCAAACGCCGTTTAAGTTCTACTTATTTCATAAGATGTTTGAAAGATTTACCTTACTAATAATAAAATTAATTAAAATAATTAAATGTAACAAACAAAAACATATGTATGCACGGTTCTTCTGTTGATCTGTCCCTTGGTGATGGTCCAAAATCCGTTAATCGGCTGCTTCTCTGATATTAATGATGAAATTAATTAAATAAATAATTTGTTAAAAAATTAAATCTAACAAAATATGTGTATCTACGGCTATTCTGTTGATTTGTTCCTCGACGATTCTCCAACATCCGTTGATCTGTTACCTCACTGCTATGTTCAATAATATTAATTGATTAAATAATAAAATAATACCATATAGCAAACCATATTATCTACAGCTATTCAGTCGACCTGTCCCTTGGTGGTTCTGCAACATCCGTTGATCGGTTACTTCGAAGCTCTGTTGCTATTCTGCATTGTTGGTTACTTCGATACTTTGTTGCTATTCTGCATTGTTGATGAAGTACCTACAGCAACGCCTGTATGAGTAACAGCTGGCTTGCTGCTGCAGTCACCCTTGAATTAGTCGGTGAGCACCTCTTAGATTCCAGTGTTCTCCACGAGTGTTTTATCAAACCGTTGGTGAGCACCTCTTAATTTCCCGAGTTTTCCGTGAGTGTTTTTTTTTTCGTGCCCCGCGATTGGGAAAGCCATTTGTCGCAATACGGTATCTTCTAAGCGTACCTGCGATCTGCGATTTAAATATCTTATAATTTAAACACATTTTATTATGTTATTTAATATCACTTTTATTTAGAAATTACAGAAATCATTTTTGTTTAACTGTCGTAAAAAGTAAATGCTTGAAAGTTGATTTACTTTATATATATTTATATATCATAATGAATTTGCCATATCGGCACACACACGTCTTAGCCCGAATCGACAATTAACAACTCTTTCAAGTAAAAGCAAAAACAAACACTAATTAGCAGACTTCAAACTCAGATGGTGCCCGGGAGCTGCTGAGCTCTTACGGACACAAGTAAAACTACTTCTAGAAAAAGAACATAAAAACAATATAATTTACAAATAAAGCCTATTGCACCTACAGTGCGAGTTTTTTAAAAATCATTGCGAGGGCTGTAAACAAGCAAAATTAATGTTATTCACCGCAGCCTGTTTGCACGTGTACGGAAATAAAACAGCAACAGTACAGTCAGACTAAATAATATTGACACAACCTAAATTTAAATGCACTAGAAATCAATTTAATAAAATGAGATCATTACAACGCCATCACCACAAAATTTAGAATATAAACTAGATATATTTTAAATTCAAACATTCACTTTTTATCCTGGCACTATTCAGACCATGTAAAATCCAAGTTTTATATAAACAGTCTTATATATAATAAAAACATTCAATTTACTGGGTACAAAATTGATAATATTTTATTATATTATGAGTATTATTTTATAGATATTGATAACTGATGACTGCAGCTCATGATTTGACGTACGAAAACATTAAAATAGATCTAGTAGCTTTTTTAGCTTTTAGATGCTAAGAAAATCAGACTATAGGCCTAAAAGACCTTCATGGCATCAGCCCGTAATCGATCCATCGTCTGTTGGTGAAGGAAGTGTCAACTTCCATGAATAAAGGGGGTCCGAACATTAATCTCAGTTTTCTAAACTGGATCTGCTACTCTTTCACTAAAGTAACTTCTTTTATTGTCTTCAAGGGACTGAATTGACCCCGTTCTAGACCCACTACTGCAAAGAAAAATCTGAAAGCGTCGGGGATCAAACCCCGAGACCTGTCGATCTGTAGCAGGGAATTCTAGCCCCTAGGCCACATAGTTTTCCTCCAGACAACTTCCTCTAGCTGCGGTGACATAGTTTTAGCGGTCGGATTGTGCTAGTGTGAAACATCAAGGTGAATTCTCCCACCGTCTTTGGTTTCTTTTTCTTCTATTTCCAAAACCATCGCAGAAAAAAAACTCGAACACCTTTTTTTCTTCTTCTTTTTACGAGTGTAAAGACGTTTCTTCGAACAGAGCATTTCTGTCGGATTTGTTCCGGACAGAGGTTCTACGAACCGTAAAATAATCTTGCAAGATTATTTTGAACAGTTCTAAGACACTCTCTTTTAACAGAAATATCAAAAGACGTATTTTTTTTAAAAAATCCTATTTGAATTATTCAAACTTGTATGGTGAAATATTATTACATTTTAAATTTTACTGACATTTTTTTTGTTTGATTAGATTGCTTGATTTATGTTTTATTCATTCGTTATTTTAAATCACCTACATCGATGGGCGTGCAGGTTAAGATGTCAAGCTCATATGATATGGTCTACTGCCTATGACGGTAAGTTTCATGCTTGAATTCCAGCTTGGTGTAATAGTAAGAAGGATTGTCGATTTCTGGCGCGAACAATAGATTAATTAACGCGAACAATGGGGCCTTAATTGATTGGGAGGGGTGGGGG
>CABFVX010005185.1:14382-34390 GCA_902151425.1 Timema shepardi | reverse complement strand
CACTTGTCTCTTATAAACAGTTTTTGAATATCTGTCAAGAGCAACGCTAAATTTGAACAGACATAAAGAAAATAATTAAAAAATAGGAGAAAATGTTTCTTTTCCGATTTCTCGATGGTCTTGACTTATATTCAAGAACTTTTGAGATTGCTTCTTACTAATACTGTTAATGTAGAACAATAAAACAAACCTAAATAATGTAGCAATATTTTATTTATCTTTGTCCAAATTGTTTTTGTTACAAAAACAATAGAAATACAGAATTTATCTCGCGTTTTTTTGTTATTTATCTCATCTTAAACACTGTCCAACATTTATACTAAGGAACATTAAAAAAACATATATTTTTATGGCATATATTTATATAACATTTTAAAATAAGTGTGTGTGTTATTTTATCAAAAGTGACAATTGAAAATAACATAAATTGACATAAATGTTAGTAATTATAGTAACGTTTCTATTTGTGAGATAAGGGCCTTATCACGAAAATTTAACTGTAATTTGACCTACTAAAACAAACTATCGGTAGTGAAGTCGGTCTGGGTTAAAGCGTAGGAAACCTGACACTGTAGAATTAATTATATGTATTCAATAATTGGTTCATATGCCCTTCTTTCTCTGCGGTCTCAGCAAATTGAAGAGAAACACTTAAGAAATATTCTCTTTTCTTCTTAAACTCAACTTGAAACTAATAATTATAACGCCTTCCCTAGTTTAGACGAGCTTTTATAGACTATATTTTCGAAAAGTAAATTAATTAAAATAGCGTAGAGAAACCTAAAGAGTATTTTCATTAGCTTCCAAACACAAGGCCAGTATTAAATCAACAATTTAGTGTAAACTTTCGTAGCACCCTTACCCCCTCCCCCCTTCTCCCCCCAAAAGTTTCACCCCATTAATATAGTAGGGTGGAAGTAGAAACGAAATATTCGCTTAACACTTCATTTGCTGGACGGGGCTAATTGAATTTTTGATTAGAAATGTATTAAAACAGCGGAGCTTTACTTTTGCCCGTGCAAAATCGTTTTCGTGGAAATTTAATGCTTCATCTTGGAAAGTATTTGCTTCCATTCGGGATGGAATTCAAACTTGTAAATACGTTCTCTTCTCAGCTTTTAAACTTCGTGTTTTATTAATCATATTTGCTTTAAATTTAAGTTTGGAAAAGATAGTAACGTGGAGGCAATATAACCAAGTGCCCTTTGACGCATTCATATATACTGTTTTACCAACATATTTTTGTTATACTCTTTTATACACTCCATTTAACCTTAAAGATATAATGGATATCATCTCTGAGAGAACTGTATGGTTGCTATTGGGAAACAGCCTGTCATTCTCTTGTTTTCATGTGGTCACTCTTCCTTCAAATATCATCTCTGAGGGAACTGTATAGTTACTATTGGGAAACAGCTTGTCATTCTCTTGTTTTCATGTGGTCAGTCCTCAAATATCATCTCTGAGGGAACTGTATGGTTACTATTGGGAAACAGCTTGTTATTCTATTGTTTTCGTGTGGTCAATCTTCATATATCATCTCTGAGGGAACTGTATGGTTACTATTGGGAAACAGCTTGTCATTCTCTTGTTTTCATGTGGTCAATCTTCCAAAATCATCTCTGAGAGAACTGTGTGGTTACTATTGGGAAACAGCTTGTCATTCTCTTGTTTTCATGTGGTCAATCTTCATATATCATCTCTGAGGGAACTGTAAGGTTACTCTTGGGAAACAGCTTGTCATTCTCTTGTTTTCATGTGGTCAATCTCCCCTAAAATATAAGACAAATTTCTAAACGCTGGTTAGTCGATGTTGCCAGTAGCTCCTTCTTACCCCAGCACACCACCTTCTGACATAACAGAGCGAGAAGATTTGGCAACAGTTAACAGATAGAGAGAGCGATGATAAAGCTTTACTCTATAAGATGCGCAGTTCATTCAGAGGTGATATCGGGTGTAGTAAGATATAGTACATTCACGACTCAATTTTAATTGTGTGTCAGCTCAAAAAGTTACTTGAAATAGTTCCTAATTTATCCCTACGCCAACAGCTGACATTGGTCACTTTGGATAAAGTATTGGAAACCTATGATATTGTATGAATGTGATATTTAACTACAGTAATTTAGGCCAATAATATTTATATTTATTTGAGGTCGGACACAAAGTTTACTAAACATTTTTACATAAACTTTTTTTTTAATTCACAGCATTTTCACTAAATGCCAACTGGCGAACTTGAACAATATGCTTGTTCATAACGCAAACATGTTCTTTACAATGACTCACCCAAGCAGTTGATAACAATATTTCATTCAGTTAAATATTTACAAATACGATAAAAAAAAATTACTATACATATATCGTGTTGAGCTCGACTGCTAAGGACGGGGAGATCGAGGTTCGAATCTCTGTCGGGTGAACCGGGGGTGGTTTTTCCTAAACGGTTCTCCACTACCCCTCCAAGCAAATGCGGGTTCACTTCCTCTAATTCAACCTTCCCAATTCCTAAGCCATTAGCGGAATTAGTACTTAAAGCGTATTACCCGAATAGGTAGTAAGACGCGGTGCTAAATAAATACTATACATATAAAAAAAAAGACAACTATTTTCTTTTTTCCGTGCTAATACGATGCTTGTGTTAATGTATGCACTATATTACACATTATCGATAACATTACAAAAAGAAGAATAAGTACTTTTAATTATATTAAAAAATATTGTTTTGGATTAGATAAAAAGAATTTATTAAAAGTTATGAAACAGTGTAAGAAAATTTAATTTTACTTAATTTTAAATATAAAATATAACATGTAATTATAAATCTTTCATTAATAACAAACCAGTGATCTTTTACAAGTGTTAGCAACCCAAAACCTAAACATATAATTTGGCAACTGTCATTCAGGTAAAACGCTAAGGTGAACAGATTCCCTAGTCACCACATGACATATAAATACAATGTGACCCTATCCTATAAACCGGCCTTTTTCAAACTCCTCCGCGAATCCCTTAGGTCCACCCATCACAGTTAAGTCAGGATCCGTGAGGCAATTTTATAATATTAATTATTTGTTTTTCACATTATAAAATAGCTTCAGTAATAAGGATGGTGTCGGTGACCTGGTGGTCTAGGGGTAAGGTGTCAGACTTCTATGCTGGCGGCCGGGGTTCAATCCTCGGTCCCGGCAAAGATTTATTCACAATCACCCTACCATTACACATTAGCGTAAGTGCGTATAACCCGAACGGGTAGTAAGACGCGGTGCTAATAATAATAATAAGGATGGTTAATTCCTTCAAACTTGAATAAAATACATATTTTCCAGGTGAAACCTAAGCATGTGAAAATTTTCGTTGGTTTTCTACCAAGTGTCGTCAAACCGCGCGGCCCATCGTACCTTTTTTTTTTGCGGCTTATGAAAATTATTTCAAGAGAAAGAACGACCATCACAAAATTATACCTCACATGATAAAATCATAAAATATGTAATTAATCTTATTTTATATACTATTTCTTTAATACGCGAAGGGTGACCTGGTGGTCTAGGGGTAAGGTGTCAGACTTCTATGCTGGCGGCCGGGGCTCGATCCCCGGTCCCGGCAAAGATTTATCTGATTACCAAACCCTTCCTTCACCTCTGACAAGACATCTTGTGAATGTGAGGAATGCCAGGTCTCCACCGTGGTTCGGATTCCACGTTAAACTGTAGGTCCTCCATTTCATCTCACAATCACCCTACCATTACACATTAGCGTAAGTGCGTATAACCCGAACGGGTAGTAAGACGCGGTGCTAATAATAATAATAATAATAATAATAATTTAATACGCGAAGAAAAATATTACCTTTTTTTTACATATCTACCTTGAAGCGACAAATGACTAGTCTAGTCGACAAGAGAGAGTAAGGAACTACTCTTTCGGGAGTTTTGGACATTTTACGTAGTGTTTGGACATTTTCCGTAGTGTTTGGACATTGTCGGTAGTGTTTGGACATTGTCGGTAGTGTTTGGACATGGTCGGTAGTGTTTGGACATGGTCGGTAGTGTTTGGACATTTTCGGGAGTGTTCAGACATGGTCGGTAGTGTTCAGACATGGTCGGTAGTGTTCGGACATGGTCGGTAGTGTTCGGACATGGTCGGTAGTGTTCGGACATGGTCGGTAGTGTTCGGACATTTTCGGGAGTGTTTGGACATGGTCGGTAGTGTTCTGAGATTACCTGGAGTGTTCATGTTCGCTCATCACCTCTGAGACAATTGGGACGCCAAAAGAAAAATAATATATTAATTAGGTTTATTCTTAATATTGTCGGTCCAGTTTTTGGCGCCCGCGAGCCAACAACGGACAGAAACTTGGGTTCTTGGACACACACACACAGGTTGACCTCTGTTTTATACTTTTAAAATTTATCTGTCGTTATTTAATGTTCATAATATATGTGTAAGCATTCTTATGATGGCTCCAGCATGTATTTATTTTCATTCTTAAAATATTGTAAACGTCTTATTTACTCTACACCATAGTAGAAACGTTCGAGGTCAAGGTAAAATTGATATATTTCGTGGTTAATGAAGGGCACTGATTACGATAATGTATTAGAGATTAGGAGGGATAGAAACAAAGGAATTGTACTTACGTTTGCATGGAGGAAGAGTGGAAAACCTTATAAAATAAACACCTGGTTCAAAACCTCGATCTCTCCGTTATCAGTAGTACAGTCTATTGCCAACGGGATGCTCTAGACTAATTTATTTTTAAAACTGAAGCGTGAATTTTTTTATCACCAAATTTATGATAACTACTCTTAAAGGTAAATGATGAGGAAGGAAGCATTTTAGAGGTAATATACCCTCATTTGCGTGGAAGAAGAGCGGAAAACCATTTAGGAAAACCACCCTCAATAGACCCCACAGAGATTCGAACCATGATCTCCCCATCATAACCAGACCTGTATGACAAGAAGGTGACGCCTTAGATCATTCGGCCACTGTAGTGGACATAATTTTTATTAGGTTTATACAGCGTGTGTTTAATGGAATCTGATTCATTTACATAATTTGATCATAACCACACCGGTGGGTGAAGGCATCAGTATCGTATTGTCTGATTTTAAGTTATTGGGATTTTTGGACCTATATACCGTAAACATTTTTTTTTAAGGTTTCTCACACTTCCGTTACACAAATACTGTTATATTTTTCTAAATTTTACCTTACTCATCCCTACCCCATTAGTGTAAATATTAAGTCTTCCTGGACATAATTTAAGGCTAGGAACATAAATAAATCAAGCTAATGAAACTTGTAGTCCAAACTGCACATATAGCTTATTTTAACCAAAAGTGATACAAAATCCCAATACACTTACATCCGGAAAACTCTGTTAATATCATTAAATTGTATTTTAAGTTTCGGTGTAGGCTATATCACCGGGAGAGCAAAGCTGTTCAAGCACGCGTGTACAACAGGTTGCATAGGAGTTAAGTGCGTGGCACTATACATGTAATAATGGCAAGAACTTTCTGATGACCTTCGGAACGTATTCTCATTTCTAGATGGACTGGTGGGTTGTTTATACTATTAATTGTGGTATGTTCTGCTGTCGTGCTCCAAGATGTCAAGTTGTTCAGTGCCGCGCACCTAACTCCTATGCAACCTGTTGTACACGCATGCTTGAACAGCTTTGCTCTCCCGGCGCTGTACGCTGAAACTTTGAACACAATTTATTGTTACTGGTATATTTCAGGTTGTAAGTATACAGGGATTTTGTATTAAAGTTCGTTCACGGTAGGAGTTTACCTGGGAAAGGACTTTTTTCCCTACCAGAAATCTATTATATAGTAGGATATTGGTAAGAAAAAAGACCTTTCAGAGGTAAACTCCTCCCGTGAATGAAGTATACAAGCTATGTGTGCAGTTTCTCCGTATATGTATATAAATACACGTATATATGTGTATAATGAATATCTATTAATATATTTTATATATAAATATATTCTTATAAAGAAAGAAATATATTACAAAAAAAGACATTGAACAAAACATTTTACATGTCTGTATTTTACCCACCAGAATTATCATGAGTTTGCATTGAAATACTTTTTCACTGCTAGGATATATAATTGTTTGAATATCATTAAAAATATAAATTAACACCAACTCTAAATTTTAAAAAAAAAATCCTTCTCTTAACGTATCTACCAACTCGACGAAATAAAAAAGACAAATACATTTATATATATATTTCAAATACTGTTTCAATCTCTACTATATATAAATATATATTTTTCAACAACTTTTTTTTTTCTAGTTCTCTCATTTTCACAGTCCAAAACACTTTTCAATTTCTTCTTTATTTTTTCCTCCCTTCTCATTTTATTCTAACACGGGGGAGGAAGGGGAGCGGAAAGAGAAGAGGAGGGAGTGTGTGGGTAAGGAGGGGGACGCAATTATCAAGTTGGTAGCAATTTTCTGGCTCAACATTTCACTTGGCGAAAAAGAGTTGAATGTTGTTAAGGAGGGATGAGGAAAGACTTCCTCAAGATTTCATTTTCTTCTGTAGCACCAAATCATTGCTGAATTTTTACTCCCCTCCTTTTTTTTTCGTCCTCCACCCTTTTTTTTCTCTTCTTCTTATCCCCCCTCCCACGCACACCCCTTCACCCACTCGCCACTGTAATTAGGCAAACATCCTCCAACCCCTTCTTTTAATTTCCCCCCTCCCCTCGATTCTTATCCACTCCTTCCTCTTATTTCCCTTCCTAACCCACCCTTATTTTTTTCATGATTTTTGACATTACATTTCTTTTGAAAGTCTTGAGGGGATAAAAGGAAGAGTAAAGCACTTTTTTTTAACATTAAAAAAAAGATAAGGAAATAAATAAGAAACTTGTTTAATATATTTCTTCACTTGGAGATAATAGATAAATGAAACAAAATGGACTGAATTAAAATGTTAAAAATATCTGATTTTAATAAAGGAATGTTCACCATAAGTTAATTTTTTAATTATCTTTAAAAGTGATGATATTGATTTGATATCATTATTACTCAAAATTTACCCCTCATTGGTTACCGAACGGCTTGAGTCTTTTTATTTTCAACGGGGTTTTGGGGCACAATTTTATGCCCTGATGATCCTTTTAGGGATGCCGCGGTACCTTGATATGCCCATTTGATCGTCTAGAGCAGTGGTTCCCAACAGGGGGGTACCTTTTGGGGGTACACTAAACTTTTTGAATAATGTCGGAAAGAGCTATCTAGATATGCCAGCAGTGCAAGACAAAAAATCGTTCAAAATCTATTAAATTAATTAAACGTATTGGTGAGGGGTAGTGCGGTTTTTCCCCCCATATTTGATCTTGAGAAAATGATTTCAATTTCAAACATAAAAATGTTTTTTAAACTATTAATAAATTTATTAAATGTTTAATATGTTGTTGTTGTAAATTTTTCTTATGAATGTAAAAATATATGCCTTCTTTATTCGATTTAACATCACATTGTTTTTCTAATCCCATTTTCAAACCATTTATTTTGAGCTGCGAATAATAAATCAGAAATAACTACTATTGTATTAATTAAAAATGTTGCTAAAAATTAAGAGCAACGATTTATGGAAATGGACTACAAAAGGGTACGTAGGTGACAAGTGTTTATTTGTATAGCATAATTTAAACACCAAACTCATGTACTGTTAAAGGTTTTATTAATACTTAACCCAAGCGCAGCATATGGTTTTCAATATATCTGCTACCTGGGTAAACCCCTAAAAGTGCGCAAATTGGGAACGCATTTCATAGCACAAACTTAATTTGACCAAAATAAATAAAAAAATCTCAAGTTTAAATATACATATTAATTTTTTTCACTTGGTGATACCAACAGTTGTTGAATATCTTTCATAAGTAGAGCATCATAAGATGAGAAACTTTTTAAATTAAGAGAAAAATGTGTCATTAAATTCCAGGACGCCCCTAGACAGATATTCAACAACTGTTGATATCATAACGGGAAGAAAGTTA
The DNA here is from genome assembly GCA_902151425.1 of Timema shepardi. NCBI lineage: Eukaryota > Metazoa > Arthropoda > Insecta > Phasmatodea > Timematidae > Timema > Timema shepardi. The sequence goes on along the minus strand of CABFVX010005185.1, from coordinate 26,363 downwards.
AACTCTGTTTCTACTGGATAAATGTTTTAATTATTTTTATAAATAAAAATTGTTATAAAAATATAAAGCCCCACTCTCACTCTATTTATCTAGTTACGGCCACAATAGACTAAAAAAAAGAGGATGATGATATCTAGGAAAATAATATTATGAAAAGGTAAAACATTTGAATTATGTATTCAAAGCAACAAACAGTATCAAAACAATAAGTTGCATTGCCTTACAGGTCATACTGAAGTGTGTTGAAAAACAAATAAATCATAGCAATTCATTACATGCTCAGCATGTTTCATACTCTCAAGGAATATAATCATATAATATAAACTTGTACCAATTAAATAAACAATATTGTTGCTATTATTTAAAGAAACTTTTCTAAATGATATACAAGCTTCTAATTCACTACAGTGAAGTAAAATCTCACAAAATTAGGATCAAAAGTTTAAATTACTAAATATTACAAAAATTGCAAAGAGCTTAATGAGCTTCTTTTAAATGGTTTACAATGCGTCAAGATTCACACCAGTGAATACAGACTAAATAGGTTTAAATTTACGGATTAAATTTAAATTTCGTATCAGATATTTACTTAAAGCACAAAGGTTTGACTTCCCAACTAAACTCAAAAAATTGTGGAACAATTACCCTCGTCACTTTTAAAGAATTAAACAAAATTCCCACATTTAAATATTTAATATTAAAATAGAATAAGCTACGTTACCGAACTGGTAATTTTTCTTAAATTAATCTGCGAATATTAAAGTCAAAACCATATTAATCAACACAAATAAGTTACCTTACATTTACTTCAAGTCTACAAAATAACCAATAAAAGAAACATTATCAATTTATAGAATTTAAATTGTTGATAACCACAAAAGCAAAAAAATAATAATTTGTAAACCTAAATATTGCAAGACACAAAAAAGAACCAAATAATGTGGCTACCTATTTAACTAAGAAAATGTAAAAATACTAGCGCCTATGTGGGAACAGGAAACATTAATTGCTCCATAACAGTATTTACGTTTTATAAGTATAGTTTTTAGCAAAACATGACCGATGCCTACACTAAAAGATTTCCATAACAGACTAAACCAAAGTATTAAAAAAAAATCAAACCCATCGTTGCAATATCTTATAGATTTTAAACAAAAATATTATTATAAGCCATCCTGTCTATATAATGTCCTAATCCTGAAGCGGACTTCTCGTGTAAGTGGCAACTGTAATAGTCTGAGATTTTCTGTGTTTCCTCGTTATATAGGTCTAGTTGCAGGGTGGGAAGGTGAGAGTTCTCCTTTGTAATTACGTCACTCGCTAACATCAGGCTGAAAGGATACGTTGTTTTCGTCACGTAGGCCGGGTTCTTGTTGTTTTGATCATCAACCGCTGCATTCTACCAGTTTCCAAAACACGAATGCCAAGACACAAGACGAGCAGTGGTAGAGCTATGCTTGTTTGATCACGTACTCCATCCAGGCTTCCATGAATATGAGTGGTCTTCTAATAGTACAGTACGGGCCAATCAGAGCATTGCTGGCTTTCTCCGTTCGAACATCAGGGGGATGCACAATTTGGAGTGTCGACTTCTCGTTATACCCAACTTGTATTAGAATACCGATCTCTCCGACATCGGCAATTAAGTGCATGACGAAATTGACACCTTACACCACGTGACTACAATCCATATTATTATACTCGCGTTGCTCGTTGGAGGCTCCGCCCTCAAACTCCCAATGAGGATGTAAACTGATGTAATTCCAGAGCAGATTTTTGATAGGTCTTACCGTTTAACCACAAGAGACCTCCAAAGAAAGGTCCGCACCGACTTTAAAGTTGTTCCAACATTTTGAATTTTTGTTGGGGGTCAATTTTTTTCCCGTCGGTTACAAGCTAGAAGCTATAAGTTTGCCAAATTTCAAGTTTCTAGCTCATCTTGAAGTGGGTAAACATTAATGTAAGTGAGTGAGTCAGCCATGTGGCTTTATAGTAGTATAATTTTCCAAACAATGATCATGTGGTCTATGGTGTTAATCTCTACAAAAACTAAACCGGAATGCCGTAGAGCAGTGATTCTTTACCTGTGGTCTGTGAAAATTCTGTGGGATCCGCTATATAAATCTAGATTTTTCAGCTTTTTTTTATTAGTATTTTTATATCATATACAAAAATACTCGCTTTTCACAATTTGCTTCCTTTCTATTGAGGATCAAATATCCCAAAATATTATTCCGGCGTTGATTAGGTCCATAATCGTCATGGATTTAAACCTCTCAATAATTTTTTTTTCTTCTTAATATAACTATATTATTTAATATTTGAAATACACCGACTAATATATCTGGAAATCAGTTAAGTTTCAATACTACCATGCTTATTCGTTTCCATCGTCGTTTTCAATAATTTTTATTTGTATTATTCACTTTTAAAGCTTGATTAAAAAAAATTCCTTTTAGATATTAAATGATGAGTTTATAATATATGGCGCTTTGTTGGCTACAGATTTTTAATCAAAATGTATGAAATGTAAGAAAAACTAACTCGTTATGTCATGTAATGCTGTGTTTTATTTATTTTTCATCAACTGGATTTAAATTAAAAAGAGGATTTTTTTTTACTGACACATTTATATTATATTACTCTATATAAAATGAATTACGCCTGGTCAAAAGGATCGACGCTATTGCTCTACTATTATGTTAATTATGTTTTATACTAGTTTTGACATATAATGGTATCTAGTATCAAGACTAATGTTGTACTATTATGATATTTAGTTTCGAGAATAGTGTTGTATTATTATATTTGGTTTCGAGACTAATGCTGTAATATATGATATTTAGTTTCGAGAATAGTGCTGTATTATTATAATTGGTTTCGAGACTAATGCTGTAATATATGACATTTAGTTTCGAGAATAGTGCTGTATTATTATAATTGGTTTCGAGACTAATGCTGTAATATATGATATTTAGTTTCGAGAATAGTGGTGTATTATTATAATTGGTTTCGAGACTAATGCTGTAATATATGATATTTAGTTTCGAGAATAGTGCTGTATTATTATAATTTGGTTTCGAGACTAATGCTGTAATTTATGATATTTAGTTTAGAGACTAATGGTGTTATTATTATGATATTTAGTTTCGAGACTAATGCTGTAATTTATGATATTTAGTTTAGAGACTAATGGTGTATTATTATGATATTTAGGTTTCAGGTTAGTGATGTATTCTTATGGTATTTAGTATTGATGCTAACGTTCTACTATTACTGTTTTTAGCGAGAACAGCTTGCTTCAGTGGCCACGTGGTTTACGACTTTAACAATGTATTTAACTTGTTCGTCGAAAGTGGGAAGTTAGATCCTGTATCTTAAAAGGTGACCTTTAGGTGATTTCCCTCCCCCCTCCCCCCATCTATGGCAATGGTGGTGCATCTCTTTTTCAACTACCTTATCTTCTCCAAGATAAAACCTTTAAATATATTTCTTTGTGCTGTAAAATGAGTAAAACAGGGAGTGGAAAAGATGGATAAGGCGATTGGTTTTTAGGTGGTAAAATAAAGAACTTTTAAGGGGATTGCATGGAGGATTATTATTAATATTATTATTAGCGCCGCGTCTTACTACCCGTTCGGGTTATACGCACTTACGCTAATGTGTAATGGTAGGGTGATTGTGAGATGAAATGGAGGACCTACAGTTTAACGTGGGATCCGAACCACGGTGGGGGCCTGGCATTCCTCACATTCACAAGTTGTGATTAATACACGTCTTGTCAGAGGTAGAAGGAAGGGTTTGACAAACGGATAAATCTGTGCCGGGACTGAGGATTGAACCCCGGACCCCTCAGCACAGAATTCTGACACTTTAGGTTTCTGTAACAATATATATATTATATCTGAACCGTCGCTTCTCCTATCACGTATAAAAAGAGATGATTACTATTAAATAATTACATAAGTTATAATGTACGAGGGATAGGGAAGGGAAATGCATCACGGAAATATGTAAGTTTAAGAAATAAGTTTATTAAAAAGAAAACAAAAAGATATAGAATTACATATGAGTGAAAAGATTGTAATTCAATTAATTAATGATATATGTATTTGTTATCGATGTAGAAAACATAAGGTTGGACGTGTAGATATTAACACTTTGTAAACAAGGAACTGACAGAAGTTATAGAGGACATTTCTTTTAGTTTTAAAAGCTCTAGAAATATGGATATTCACTCTAGATCGAACAAAGCAGCGTCTGCCACAGCTTGGAAACAGTAAAAAGGAATTAATTTCCAGGCAATATAAAAAAGGACAATCTAGCCAGGCTAATACCAGACTAATTCCTGAGAGGTCTAATCATGAATAATGGCGAAACAATTTAAAATAGAAACAGCATCAAATCCTATATTCTTAGAGTTACTTAGAAGAATATTTTTTTAAGCTAGCTATCTTGTACTAACCCTCATGGAGAGTTACGAAAAACCTAAGAATAATACCCTATAAGAGGAGCTTCCATTTTACAAAAAAAAATAGATGGCTAACAATCGGGCATTTACACAGTATTTTACTATGGCCAGTCATTTCCTAATGAGTACTGTCAGAACAGTCAATAGTTAATGTATACATTTACTCAATACTAGGGCATACAATAGCTAGTATAAGCTATATTCGAACACTTAAATACATTTGGTGCCTGAAGGGGCCGGAACAAAGCATTATCACCGCGGGCCACTACTTCAATCTAGTAATGCTTCCACAGGTTGCGTACCGTAAATACCTACACAAAAAGGGTGCAATCGTGACTGCAAATAGTCACTATTCTAACTAGGTCCAAGAATAAAGTGTTATATGATGTGATTATGGCCATAAAGAGATCATAAACGTGATCAAACCGTTTAGGGTGTCAAAAATATAACTGTCTTAAGGACTTAGAAAAGGAAATCAAATTCATGGACTCAGTATACGCAATCACCTGGTCCTATACATATGTAGAGCATAGAATCCCCGCATTTAAACTATGCCTTATAGGCATAGGGAAATGATTGCCTGACTATCTGACCCAAGAAACCATGTCTGATGGACATAGAAAATAACGTCAGAAATTCCGACTAAAGAAAACATGTCTGATGGACATATAAAATAACTCAGAGACTCCAACACAATACATTATGTCTGATTGCCATAGAAACTGAATCAAAACATTCTAATACACTAAACTAAGTCTAATAGACATAGAAAGCGACGTCAGATATTCTGCCACAATACTCAATGTCTAATTGACATTGAAAACAATACAAGACATTATGATACATGAAACTATGTCTGATAGACATAGAAACAGAGTTTAGAATATAATGTAGATTCTAAACCGAAGATACAAATACTTGAAAATCTCAGAAGAGGTTTCCTCTACGACGTGGCGATGAGAGCGATGCTTTACACATTGTGACCACCAGTAGTCGTCGGTGCTGAAGTTTTACGTCGTAATTCTTCTTCCGGTGAATAATTACAATGGAATACAAAAAATGCGATTCACAGGAAATCCGTTATATAGCAACAGAACTGGCTCGGCGCTGTCAATAGGTGTGGCGAGCAGAGACAATTATCTTTCTTTTCTTCGATGTGTGCCCTTCGATCAGGACGTGAAAATGCTCGCGGTGCCGGTATGGTCCGCTGAGGCAATTTTCCTCGACGCTTGGGCGTTTCCCGGCAACGTCAATTCACACTGAGTCAACACCTGGCACATATTATAGGAATAGATTAGTACTTATCTTGTTTTAATTGTCTTTGTGGAATTTTAATTTTAGATATAATATTATATAACTGACATATATTATGAATTTTAAGTCAATTTCTAAGATAAAGTTGCGAGAACGTCTATGCAGTGTACCTTACGATTTACTCCTAAAATGTTGAAACTAAGATTAAAAACTAAACATAACGTTTTGTAAAAAATGCTCTAGCTCTTTACTTTGATGATATTAATAAAGTTATTGATTCATACCTCTTTTTTAAAACTTGTGTCTATTTATTTGGTTGAGCTTATAATTATATTTACTACCCCTCGTAGAGAAAATATTAAACTTAAAGGAAGAAGAGTTGTAGGGTGTAAAGGGGGAGCTATCTTTCACATTAAGCTTAAAGAAACCCATTTGAGCGTACAAAGTCAGAAATGGAAAAAAATAACTGGTATAATTTATATATTAAAAACCTAAGGCGAAAATAAGGGATGGACTTTTCTAATTGTTTTTTCTCTGTGTGGATTTAAAACGCGACAAGAATTCATGACAGATTTTTTTTACCAAGGAATAAAAATATTAATTGTGAATTGAAACTCTACCTACAATATCGCTTAGGAAATAAAATCAATGTATACTATATGAATAATTGTTTGTACACATGACATATTTAGACTTATTGATTGCTGTTTTATCCAAAGGTTGGTTTGATGCTGGCCCTTACACGGGTTAGTGCTATTCGCACCATCTGGTATTGAGCACATATAATAAGAGAGTTAAGAAAGTTCCGTGGTTTCCCGCTATGAAATTCTACGAGCGAGTGAGAAAGAGCGTACACATTTTGAAAGGTGTTTTCACAAACATTCCAGGCTTCTTTTACATGCCACAATTGAATTGGTAACAGCGGTTTTACTTCCTCTCCGAAGTAAGTTGTTCTATTGATTGTTATCGCTCAATAAAATTCATCGGCCCCGGCTGGGTTTGAACCAACTAACATGCTGTCCTTAGACGAGAACTTTAACCCAAGATCGATTCTGCTTCTTTAAGAAAATTGATATTTTTTATTGTTTATAACTTACTTAAAAAATACCCATTTTTACTATTTCTTTCGCCCTCGGTGATTTTGGGGTTAAGTTCTTGCCTCAGAACCCGATTTTCGCGGGTTCAAATCCAGTTGAGGTCGAGTGATTTTTTTTTTAGTGATAAGGACATTCCCTAGCTGTGACGTCATGACAAGGCAAGATAAAATGTCCCATCTTGATGTCTCAAAAGATTTATTCAGTGAGTTTTAAAGATACTGCATCGAAACGAAAACCATAAAGTCTTAAATAATTCTAAAAATAGGCTTACATAGCAACAAAAAAAATTTTTTATTCCTTGAAGTTATATATATATTTAAAAAAAACTAATTTAAAAAAATCATTTACAAGTTAGCATGTTTGGTTTGTTCATGAATATTATATGTAGGAGTCTTCCTGCAAAGACTAGGATGAACGCACTATATATTTTACCTCTTTACCTTGAGATAAGAAGTTTCGTAGTTTTCTTTAAACCTCTTTCTTACTGACATGACAAAAGGTGGATGTAGGTGAAGAGTGAAATAAAGTATAATATTATACATAATAGGAAAGTAATTGCATAAAATTACACAGATAATTGTATTTTAAGCCGTGTGGACTGACAGTAAATTAAATTTTCACGCTACCCAAGACGTCTACTCTTTATTTATAAGTCGAAAGCTGATTTGAACAGCCGGTTCAATAAAATGCACGTTAAAACCTCAGAATAAAATGTTAAATAAAAACAAATATGAGTATTCAGCGTGATTAAATTAAAAGCACGACTTGTCTACATCCTAAGAAACGAACCTTCCCCAGTTTGTTTATCGCCGCCAGCAATGGGGGGGAAAGCTTTCTACTGAGGGCAAAGTAAAGTTCACACCAATGACATCAAATTAACAGAAATACAAGACACTTCACTCTTCAAGGTCATTCGACTTTGCCCCTCCATTTGATTCAACCCCCTTATCAACTACTAAAGCTCTCCCTTTTAGTGAAGTAGTTGTAGTCTTGTCTGAAATCTTCCCCCTTTCTCCTTAGCCCTTCTTCACCTCCTCCAACCGACCAGAAAACCGTCCTTTTCTTTTGTCTTAGCGATTTAGAGGGACGCCTATTTCACCAAAAACTCCCAACCCCCCTTTTATCTCCCCTCTCCCGCACGCAATAAAGATTTCAAGAGGCTTTTACTCGACGATGTTGTCTGTTGAAACGAAGAGCCACCAACCCTTGATAAATAAAAGGACTGATATTTTATTACTTTCCATAGAGATCGTAAGACTACAAATTGAAACCTTCTTGTGTTTTTTTTTATCTATTTAGTATTTATATTTGTGCTGTTTTCGTTTATCAATCCATCCTTGTAAGATGGCCACCTAGGTCTCAATCACTGTCAGGCTACACGCCTTAAAATACAGTGGTCTGTGTCGTTTTTTCGAACTACTTCTCTACTCCGTCTAAGCTTATACTCTATTTCGCCCTTCACCTACATCAACCCTTTGGCATATCAATAAGAAAGAGGGGAAAGAAAACTACGAAACTTCTTATCTCAAGGTAAAGAGGAAAGCTCGCTGCTAGTTCTCAAATATCAAACAGTGACTGTATTTGTTAGAGGAAACTTCTTATCTCAAGGTAAAGAGGAAAGCTCGCTGCTAGTTCTCAAATATCAAACAATGACTGTATTTGTTAGAAGAAACTTCTTATCTCAAGGTAAAGAGGGAAGTTCGCTGCTAGTTCTCAAATATCAAACAATGACTGTATTTGTTAGAGGAAACTTCTTGTCTCAAGGTAAGAGAAAGCTCGCTGCTAGTTCTCAAATATCAAACAATGACTGTATTTGTTAGAAGAAACTTCTTATCTCAAGGTAAAGAGGAAAGTTCGCTGCTAGTTCACAAATATCAAACAATGACTGTATTTGTTAGAGGAAACTTCTTATCTCAAGACAAAGAGGAAAGCTCGCTGCTAGTCCTCAAATATCGAACAATGACTGTATTTGTTAGAGGAAACTTCTTATCGTGAGGTAAAGAGGAAAGCTCGCTTGCTAGTTCTCAAATATCAAACAATGACTGTATTTGTTAGAGGAAACTTCTTATCTCAAGGTAAAGAGGAAAGCTCGCTGATAGTTATTGAATATCAAACAATGACTGTATTTTTAGAGGAAGGCTAAATCTAAATCTTTTTTCAACGAGACTTTTCTCATAGCTCCACTAATATGATTAAAAGGTTGTTAAATTTGAGCTAATGCTGTCTTTTCAAATATCTATGTATTATAATAAAATTCAAACTATGGTGTTGTAAAGTAAAAAGAGTCCTGTTGGAATCTTTCGACTTTATTTTGTTTTAAACATATTTTGAAATAATGCATCTTATAATAAAATATTGCGTTAGAGCCAAAAGTCTCCATGGTATTTAGCTCTTACCAAGGCGTCCGCCTTAAGTTAAATTTAAAACAGACAACATAGATGACTGTCAATTTATCACATTGAAAGGAGAGACCTACATTTTGCCAATGATAGTTGATTTTTTCGTTCATGTCAGGAAATTAATTCGAGGCTCTCAGCTAAGACACTCCATGGATTGAGATATAGCTATGGACGGATACTAATAATTTTATTTAGCTGTCCTACTATTCGCTTGGGATATAATCATACATTAACTACACTAATAGAATGGGAATTGAGAAGGTATACTCTATTTTAGGAAACCTACTCCCTTTTTCGTGAAGGGATAATATGATACGATATGGGTAAAAACCACCCGCAGTAACCCGATCAGGATTCAAACGCCGATCTCCCCATCATCGGTCGTACAGTCTATCAAAAGAGTTGTGCGTAGGTTATGCGACCAAGGATGATGTATCTAAAATAAAAATGGCCTTTATTGATCTAACAAAGCTAAGACTGTGGCTTTATTTTAAATAATATAACCATTATAGTAATATATAATAAGATTTTTTTTTTAAATTGAGAAATAAAAATAACATTTTCTTAAGTTCGTTCATATAGTCATTCAAAGATAGAATTGTTTCAAGAACTCACTGTAGTTTATTTGACGAGATATATTCAATATCTGCACCATCAAGCCCTTCTCACCCCCCAGATAATACTTAGCTTAGGTAGGTAATACAGCTAGAACCAGACGTCTTTAAGAGCCCGTCTCACCCCCAGATAACACCTAACTTAGGTAGGTAATACAGCTAGAACCAGACGTCTTGAGAGCCCGTCTCACCCCCCAGATAACTCCTAACTTAGGAAGGTAATACAGCTAGAACCAGACATTGAATTATTTTGCTTTAGTAAACAGTGGAATTAATACCAGTTAATAGTTTTAAAATATTTTAAAAAATATGGAAAAGTTGAAATAATTTAATCCAAAATAAAAACAATACTAAGTAAAACTCTACCCACATCACTGTCCGAATGGTATAAGGCGTCGCTCTCCTGTTAGACTGGCCTGCTGAGAATGAGGAGATCCGAGTTAAAATCCTACTCAATTCCATTGAAGCTGGTTTTTATCAATGGCTTTCCGCTTTTCCTCCATGCAAATGAGGATAGATAACCTCTAAAATTCTTCCTTCCTCATCCTTACCTCATTTAGAGTAACTATCATATTCATATATATATATATATATATATAACGCGAACAGATAGTAAGACGCGGTGAAAACTTATCCCTTGTTTGCGGTCGTCAAAGGATGAATTTAGAAAATCACTCTTCGATAATTTTCTTGGTTCAATCGTAATCTTGTTTCTATTTCCCAGGTTAATCGGATAATGAGATAAGCTCTTAGGCCGATTCTACACTAGCTGTTAAAACGCGGCGTTTGTTGCCTCCACTTGTGCGGAATGGTTTAAAAATGGACATTGTACCAGTCCTGATGCATTGCAGGACTTATTTTGTTTAAAGTAAACTCTTGACAAAAAAAACTTTTCAAAAGAGACGTTGGTGGACCCACCCCACCATTATCTAACCGTCTCTCAACAGGACAGTTTCATATCATGTTTATGAACCACAGAGTGTACCCAGAGAAGTTCTTTTTTGTACTATAGAATGTCTGTGGTTTCATTTCATGAACTACTTGGTTTAGTGGATGGAAATATTGCAAAGCGTGATACCATCTTGAGGAAGAGTATTTATTATTCCTGCTGAAAGACTTGTTAGGATATTGGTGCCCAACTGCCTGTTGTAGTTTGGTTCGCGTTTCTACCGCTAGGTGGTTTTAACGCCTTCCAGAAGCTTTGAAACCGCCACTGGCCCTTCCTTAACCTCTGACAAGACTTGTATTAATCACAACTTGTGAATGTGGGGAATGCCCAAACCTCCACACCGTGGTTCGGATTCCACGTTAAACTGTAGGTCCTATATTTCATCTCACAATCACCCTACCATTACACATTAGCTTAAGTGCGTATAACCCGAACGGTTAGTAAAACGCGGTGCTAATAATAATAATAATAATAATTAATAATATTAGGATTCGATTTTTTCTTCCCAAACCCTGCAACTGGGCAAAAAATAAACCAACTTGAATTTAAATTTAGTTTAAAAAAAAATAATCACAGAAGTATGTTATTCCTACTATAACATCTTTTTTAGTTGTTTTTGTTGTTCTGAGGAAACTTGACATTTATATTTTAAAGGATTCATGACATAGCAGATTTTGATCTCAGTGATATGCTAAACAAGACCTGACGTTGTAAACTAATGAAACCCTTGTTTCCTGTTTTTTATTTTTCGTTTTGTTTTTTTGTGCTTTACATAGATCAACCATTAAACAGTCAGTTTAACTGATATGACAGAAAAAAAATCTTTCTTTCAAAAATATAAAAAAACCCATAGAAGATGAAAAACAACATTACAATATTATCTTCATAATGTTACATGTTTTATATTTATTAACTTTGCCTGGAGATAAAAAAAAAGGTGGGTCTCTTGTAATAGGTTATATTTAAAAAATATCTCCCACTTAAGGTACTTTTTTTTATGAATGTTTACGTTTTGAATAACATCATTATTTTTACGGTATATTATTCTTATATTTATGAGACTATTATTTACGTTAAATTTTTGGTTTTCCCTTTAACTGATCTTGATAAATAAATCCACATTTATGATAACATTATCTTACAAGCTTATCTTATCACGTATTATTTTACGAGTGCATTTGGTAAACCTATATATAT